>JAQNBH010000007.1:15812232-15927232 GCA_028752905.1 Cladorhizidae sp. MBARI D1340-BT2 | reverse complement strand
CCACATATATAATTATAGTACTTGATGTTGGTGAATATACTTAGTCTATTTGTATGTCACTGAAAACAGCATAATATCATACCTAATTGCACTTTCTACATTTATCTAATCATCATACTCAGCATCACAGAGTGCTTACTACATTGAGAGCAATTATTACATACTCAATGGAATATTAGAAGCCCACTTTGAGCATGTGTTACTACAATCCTTAAAGATACCTCCATGGATGGTGGCAGTGTGTGTGTGTGAGTTGAGTGAGTAGTGAGTGTGTGTATGCGTGTGTGTGTGAGAGTGAGTGTGTGTGTGTGTGCGAGTGTGGTGAGTGTGGGTGTGAGTGAGTGCATGCATGCGTTAAATAACATAGAACTCTGCCCCATGCTTCGTGATTAAAAGTTCAGAAGGGAGTGTGGACAGAGTAAGTTGGCATGAGCACAAACAGCAGAAGTTGGAGCCATGTTAGCCAAGCCTTTTGATTGTGTCTCTAAATGACTTTAGGGATAGCATGATGACTATTAAATTCCATAAAGACTTCATAAAACAGATTTGTCGTAAGAGTTCTTATGTTATAATTTGTTGCCTTTAGCAATATCTAGATGCATGGCAGTTGACTTAATATATATATATATATTAACCAACAATGGTACTTGTTGCAAGTGAATATCCTGAGTTAAATTTCAATATATGAGCTCTTGTTTTGTTGTGGTTGGTAATACTGGTCAAGTTACATTCTTTGTGGCTATCGAAGAGAAACTCATTCTTGGCATGAAGAGGTAAAATGTTGCAAAAATGTTTTAACTGAGTTAGTAATATTTTTTGTTGCATTTTTTAAGGTGGGTGCAACCAATATCATATGTAAATGAAGGGAAGCCTTTTTTTACTAGGAGAGTACTGTTAACCTTCACCATGCACATGTAGTTAAGGGGTTAAGGTACATAGAGACATGGTTATAGACCGCACCTCCTTGGTGATGGTATAAAAGGCATTGACATATGCTCCACCTCCTAGTAGACCTTCATAGAAGACGAGGAAGAAGGTGAGCCAGAAGGAAGGCAGGAACAAAAATATTGTAGAAATGAAGAAGAACACGAAGTTCAACAGCTGCATTATAAAATAACATATAAAATAGCAACCCTTATGTAAACTCAGATGCCATGTAAGTCGCCTGCATTTGGATGATGTCCTGCCTCAATCCCACTTACCTACACCAGTCTCTAAACGATCTGATGTTAAAGTTGCTATAGCCGTACACAGTTTTTTAATATTATGATACAATGCCTTTATTTCTATGTAGACACATACATATATATTATATACTTGTAGCAGAGATAGGATCCAGAAGTATTTGATGTGGATCACACTGACTGAGGATCTTGATACCAGCGCTCCAACCCGATACATCACCTGGAGCCACCTATATTGTGTCTTCTGATCCAGACAGTAGGCACCTATGTGTGTATTGGTATTGTAGAGGAGCTCAAAGAAGCCCTGGTTGATGGCATACTCTGCAAAGTAGACCAGGAAGAGGGGGATCATATATTTGAAGAGATGTGGGATGTACTTGACATGAGACAGCCAAAACTTGGCCCCCACTTTGTTACGTTCCTTTACTGATGGCCGACTACCATCATTCTTCCTCCACAGGCTCCACCACCTCTGCATTGGAGACCTGGTAGTACCACCTGTATCTTGAGAAATCTTTAACTCTGCCATCTCTTCCAGCTTCTTGTCCTCTATATCTGTTTCCTCTATGTTATGTACATGTAGGTCAATCACTACAGAGTTATTCTGCATTGATGCTCGTTCCTCTGTTGAATCATGTCCATTTGCATTGTGGTTACTCTCCATAGGACCCAGTAGGAAAAAATATGTCAGGAACATCAGCACAGGCACAAATAGCTGAACCAGCAATGTCACTATTGGACTGAAGAAGGTCTTGAGCACTGCATACATTAGAGCTCCAGCCACTCCAGCTCCCCCCGAACCTGATGCCCATGCAGATAATGTAGATTTGTGGTAGCGTGCCGTGAGACTGAGGAAGACAACCTCTCCAGAGCCTGCAGCTACAGATGCACAGACCACACCTAGTATCACCAGAGCCTCTATTGTTGATACAGCAACCAGTACAAAACTAGCCAGAGAGAATGTTATAATACCCAGCACGCGTATCCTGTGATGCATCAACAACAACAACAACATGAAATCACAAAGCACACAAAAGAAATAGAGTTAAAGACAAACGTGCAGAAAATTGGAAAAAAACAACAACAGCAATGAACATTAAACGTATCTCACATTACCTACCACACATACCCTAGTACCAAATGTAATACCATACCAGTAAGGGATGAAGTTCATGAAGTAAGGGATGGTGAGTGTGATGACAAGGTTTGGTAAAATACTTGCCAGCAAGATCACCTGCATGGTAAAGGCAAACAACAACAAAAGGGCGGGAAGAGTTTAAATGCCATTTTACCTTCTCATATCTAAACATCTTTTGATCTATCTGCATGCACAACTTGTTGAGCATCTTAAAAGTGAACGATGTCCAAGTTGACACCAGTAAGCACTTATGGCAGTCAATGAATTGATTAAGAATACAACTCAGTTTGTCTTCCTGCATGGTCTTGATTTACAATGTTAAAGAAGACTGGAGTATTGTTCCACGAGGGAATTCTTCTGAGAACCATTGTAGGATTACTAGATAGGTGCCACTCAGCTAGGAGCTCAGTGTCTAGATTAGTAGATGACTGTTTATTTTGAGGATGTTGTTTAATTTTAATTTTGATAACATGTTTGTTACAAAAATGAAAAATGTAACTCGTTAATAATTTATAAGAAAAGCCTAGTTGCAACAACAATACTGCCTGACCTGACAACAAACTTCTCATCCTAGTGAATTCCTAAATGCCATCCTTCTTGCTGGATTGCTGATCAAAGTTTGTAAGACTTCTGCACTTATTTACTGACAGAACTCATGTAGGAGGGGCCTTATTTGTTGGCACAAATCTTCTGTGGCTAAATACAAAGATGAAGCAGCAGGAAATATTGAGCTGACAATTGTTACCACTTTTGTCTGTTTGTAAAGAAGAGAATAATAGCTATGAGAGAGCTAAAATGAAGAAAACAAGATTCAGTAGTTGAAAAAAGTACCTAGCAACCGTATACATCTAGATTGCCTATGAATTGACCAACATCTTGCTAAATTTAGTTGCCTAGCAACTAAACCAAAAATATTACAGTATTATGTTTATAATGTGATTTTCACTTGTTACTTCAATATTAATTTTGACCAATAGATTAGAGGAGAGGAAGGTAGTGGAGGAGAGTACAAGGGAGAAGAAGCTGGTTGCGGGCAAACTGAACCAGTTTGGTATATAGCAGAACCTGTCACAGAAGGCTACCATATTTTATTGTAGAATCCATGATATTATTTAGTAGCTACACAAAACCATAATAGCTAGAGCTAGGTAGCTGTAATGTTGAAGGTATCAAACTTGCTCTATTTTTATTATTGTATATCCTATAGCAATCTATGAAAATTCTTCCAGTGACTGACAACATCTGTACTCACCTTTAAACTTATGTACTGAATTACTATATTTCATCAGAAACAGAGGCTTACCATGCCCTCAGGATCCACATCATCATCTCTAAGTTATACCTGCATCCCAGCATCTTCTTCATCACTTCACTCACTGTCTGAGAGGGTGAAGCTGTCATCAAGTAGCAGCTCCAAAGCCCTGTCTCAGATGAAAGTTACAAGTGTTTTTATTTATTGCCTTTGCATCCTTTGCATGTTTTTCGGCAAAATTACGTAAATGGATGATTTGTTACGAATTTTGAACTCTAGGTTGGCATAATGTAGACACAATGACCTTCCCAATACTCAACTTGAAATTGACTCATACTCACTCGACATTTCTGCTTAGATGTTTTATTCCTGATGAAAGCTAGAGCATCAAGCCGAAATGTCAATATTGCTTGAGTCATACATGCTATCTACCAACCAAATTGGAACATAAATAGAGCTACATTTTGAGCTATTCAATGACTCGATACCTTGAAGTAGACACCTACAGGTCAGCACATTCATTAGCAAACTTAAAAAAGAAAAAAAAAAGGGAGTTGACTCACTCAACATTTCTGCTTAGATGCTTTATTCCTGATGAATAACGCATCCTAGCTGAAACTCATCCTAATCAGTAATTTTGGCTGTATTAGCTACGAAACTACTTCTATCATGCCTCAAATATTTCGTTAAGGCATTAAAACAACAGACTTAAATATTAAAACAGTGAATAACTTTTAACAGTGAATAACTTTTAAATTCATCTCATCTGTGTATTTATCATATTTATACGCATCTAGCCATCTCTATTTCCCCCCATGCATAACTTGCATACAACAGTTCAAGACTATAATTTTCCTAATGCGTATACTCAACTAACCTCTTTCACAATTGCAGAAAAAAGCCCAGTGGGTAAAGGTTCTCAGAAAATAAGTTTATTGGTGATGCAATCAAACCAGTTTATGTGTTATGTAGTCTAATTTGTAGAAACTGGGTGGTCAGTTAGTTAATTTTGTAATGAGAAATTCATTCTTCAAACAAGGGCAGAATCCCAGCAACAATTGTGGATGTCCCTAAGGTCATAGTTGTTGCCCACTCAATCCTGGTGCCCCATAAGAGAGAAAGGGCAGAGGAAACACTTCTATGTTATATCTGGCAGATGCCAATTGGCTTGGTCCAGTGAATCTGGCATTTTTTGTTCACTATGGTTGCTACATTAGTTTTACTGATTTAGCACAGCTACAGATTCATGTGGTTACCACTGAATCTAACATACTCAAGAATTTGCAAGTCATCTTTTCAGCTAAGCTCAGCAAGTTGACTATTGGCGGAGAATTAGCTCTGCACTTTCAAGGTTAGCTATATAGCATGTGTCATAGGAGCCTGCTTTTTAAATTATATATATCTGGTTCACAATTGGCATAAATATGTTGAATGTTGAGACTCTCATCAATACTGAATGGTGCTCTATTTGCTGGGATAGAATTGGAATCTTTTCTAGCATTAATCTCACAACCACAATCTAATTAGAGGTGCATTGTTTTCTAATCACAACACACAAGCTGTGCATAGGGCACAAGGAGTAGGCTACCAGTGAACTTCTAATGATCCAGAGAGCCAGCCTCTGGAGATAAGGTGAACCATAACAACAATGAGGATCACAGTCAACAAGGAATCCGTAGTGACTTTGGCTTGCATCTAGCAAGGGAAGTTACCAGACTAACTCAAGATAGTGTATTTGCAAAGAGGTCAATTAATCAGTATGTGCATTACAAAGAAGAAATCTTGTAGAACTGGGATAAATTATAGATCAAGTTGATGATCAATATCATAATTCTGATACAGTGCACAAGGTTTGACTTTCAGTTGACCTGCTACTGGGAGTGAAGCAGAAAGGGAAGAAGTCCCCTTCGATAACTTGGGGAAGATGCTAGGAAAAGCAGACATGCTTGGGGAAGTTATTAAGCTCATCCCCTAATGGACATAAGCTGCCATTTATTCAGGAATTTGCAAATCATGAAACTCTGTATGGTACAGATCTGAACAAACACAGAGAGACCAGCACACTTCCTGATAAATAATCATAGCACTCCAACACTTGACTGTTTGATTTCGACAGACAATAGATTTCCCACACAAATCCAGGATTTATATTTTGAACAGGCAATCCATGGATTGTCTGCTCAAACCATAGATCAATACTTTGAAGGTGCACACTGTGGACGTCTGCTAAAATCATGTATTTTGGCAACCATGAAATGTGCAGACACAAAAAAATGATCAATACATCATACTTGTCATATGGTAAGTTATACACGAGTCATTCTTTTACACAATACACAATTCAAAAGCTTATAAGTCTCTCAATCACCTCACTATCTCAATACTCAACTCTACCTATCATACAATACAGTCCAATCAGATTACTCAACCACGTGGTTTACACTACAGCTACGGTACCTAGATGTCCTTATAAGGCAATGTTCTCTTCTTTTGACTGTCACAGAGACTCTATACTTATAGGGCGAGGGTCGCCTGACATGCGCACACATGCCGAGTTTAATTATATATAGGCCCTAAAGAGGCAATGAACATACTGGTAGATCATTTGGAGCTAATATTGACTGAAACCTTAGGAAGTTAAGAAGCTGCCAATGTGAGTTTTGGCTGATATATTATGAGCTTTGGTTGATTTTGGTTTTATTATCTCCTGTTTTAAAAAGTGGGTCAAACTAATACAGCATACCCAATATAATGCAAGTATAATAAGCAGGAGTTAGAAGTGACTCCACTGAGGTAAGCATTTGTAATCAATGTGTTAGGCTCATGCTATATATATCTACAACCAAAGAAAAAGAAACATATCTATAAGAATATATCTTTTCAAAGGTGAAGGGATTCAGAGTGGTTGTAGTTGACTGCAGCCTTCCTCAGCAGATCTCCCTGAACAACAGTATTGAGGAGCTATTTGCATTGTCATCCATAATAAAACCACAATCTAAAAATTAGTATGCAGCAGAAGTGCTGTTTCCCACATTGAGCTAGGCAGGTGTACCTAAAAAATAATTACTTGTTTAAAAAATTTGGTTAATAAAAATAAAAATTATTTCAAGCGATGTCCTGTTTGCATATAGACCCACTTAGGGTTGTCAATTAGCTAGCTATCACAAAGAAGAGTTACAAGAAACCCCTCTAGGTCTACCTACCCCTTGGATAAACCATGTATATGCACACATACACAGTTACATGCAGGCACTTGCATACATGCACACACAGAGCACATGCATGGACAGATCGTGTATATCAACTTACAGAGGTGCCTTGCCGCAGACACAGTTCCCTAGGAGGGTAGCTTGATACATTGGAAATCTCATTCCTTACTAATGTACAGCTCGATGTAGTTACATCAGTCGAGTTTTGCTTCCCTAAAGCCCCTCCTCCTTCTATGGAATGGATGATATCAAAAGCAGCAGCGAGCATGATGACAAAGGGATAGTTGCTCAAGAGTCCCAGCAGCCAAAACCCGGCTATATTGCGCCACTTGGACACTCCAGAAGAAGTTGAAGTATGGGAGAGAGTTGAGGAGGGAGTGGTTGGGTTTATCGAGGAGACCTTTACATCACTTCCCAGTTCCTGTGCAACATCTTCATCACTGACCTTTTCCTCCATCACATCTGCTAGAGGAATAAGAGAACAGCTTACCTGCTAAACATTTTGATTTTAGTCTAGCATGCCAGTCATGGTCAACTGAGACATGGTTACGGTTCGTTACTGGTTACCTTGTTTAGGACTCGTACACTCTTGTATTTTAATCATGTGCATATATTGCAGCCACAATGACTTGACTTTATTTGTCGGGCAGGTGAGGTGTGGGATGATGACCAACTGGAAGGCATTGTAAATGGCATGAACACTATTAAAAAATATATATTTAAAAAATTACGCAGAAGAGACTTCAACTTCAACATGTTAATAAGCCAATGATACTTGTTTTCACGTACCATATAGCATGGAACTAGAATCATGAAACTGTATGTAATAAAAAATATCTTGCATATTTGAATGCTGGTTCAGTATTTGTGTATGCAGACAGCAAGTTTAGAGCATATCCATCTGAAATGTTACAACAACAATAATAATAATAATTAAAAGTGCATGTACTGTGCCCAGTTGTAAGGAGAGGACCAAGATCTATCTATAATGCCACCATTCAAAAAAAATGTCTTCCACCATTCACCAACCAATATACTGCACTCATCCATCTCCTCCAACACTCTTTTACTTTCTCCTTCTACCAAAAGTAAAGGCACCTTTTCATCTTTGCACTCTCCCATTATCAACCACTCGGCCTCCCCCACAATTCTTCATCCTTAAAAAAAATAGCCAAGAAACCATCAAGAAATAGAACACATCTTCCCACACTCCATCACGCATTGTAGAAATCTCGATGACCATTCCAGATCACTTCTTACTCTGGCCATGGCCTGAACCAGTTGCCTATCCAAACTTTTCAGTTCATGAAGGCTCAATAGCTTTAATCACTAACCACGAAGAAGGCAGAGTCATGCCTGCCTGTAAGTTGTAATAAATCTGGCCTCAATATCTCTGGCCCTCACCGTCCCAAGATACATTGTAACTTTCTCAACGGTCAATTTTTCACAGACATCCTGGCTATGAGCTCACGTATCTGGAGGTGCTTAGACTCACCTGAGATTGACGAAGTCGCTAACCACCTCCCGCCTAGAAAGACGTCCAGGCACTGGTGACCAAGATAGCTGGCAGTAAAGAAGGCGGGCAAAATAATTGGGAAGCAATCCGATCGCGCCAGGTACCCGAACTCTCATTTTCTTCCGCACGCTGGTCAGCTGACTATTACTATTTATGATTTAATGTTGCTATTGCTGAGCCTGTTAAGACCATCACATATATAATACAGCACAGTGTGAAACTATTTAGTAACTAACCTAATAACAATCTATATTTTAAAAAGAAGTCAACAGTACTTAATTAATAAAATTATCCACAATATTAAGTTACGAGTGTCCCGCTGCTCAGGAAGGGGGGGACAGGAGTGGACCAAAGATCATTCCTCAGCTGACCATACAACAATTCCTTTCTCCTCTGCCACCACTTCTCTACCCAATACATAACACACTCACCCACCTCCTCCATCACTGCATCACTTACTCCCTCCACATCTTTCCCCAAAAGCAATGCCACCTTTCCATCCTTACTCTCACTCTTCTTAATTCATCCAGCCACTGTCTTGCCCCTGCAATTCTGCGTACCTCATCTATCAGAACCAGCCGATGCCTCTCAAATTCCCCGCATGTCACCAAGAAATGTTCCACATCCTCCCCTGCTCCACTATCACACATTATACACCTCTCATCCCTAACTATCCCACATCTCTTCTTATCCTCTAACAACCCAGCTGATGCAGTCCTCAGTCGAAATTGCAGCCGCACACCTTCCTGACCATGCATGGACCTCACATACCTCTCCATCCCTGCAACATTCTTTGCCAATTTATAATAATTCAGCGTACTTTTCCCGTCTACTTCCTCCTCCCAGTCCTTCTCATTTCTCACCTTCACTTTCCCCTTCCACTTGCGCACTGATCCAACCTCGTTGTTTATCTTGTACTTATTTATTATTACTCAAATATCAACGCCTTGGGATACTAAAAGGTGCAGCAGATAATATTTGTATGTAGTGTATAACCTATTTTTATGTCAGTCTTGGTGGGACAGAGAAAGACCCACGTGTGTACCTGCGGAAGGTGGATTACTATTTACAGTATGGTACATATAACTGTGACACTGGCTAGAGGATCAGTGGTATTGGAAACAACAGTTTTATTTATCATTTATATGTCATCACCACAGGTGTGCACAGCATTACTATGTTGGGGGGGGGGGGAGAAACATAGCTACAATCACGCAAAATAGCACCTTCAGGAAATTTTTTGTTTTTTATGTCATACAGAAATTAACATCAAGGCCATTGATTTATATATATTAAGTGTTATATTTTTTGGAATCATAATTGCATTCGTCGAGGTCCCATGGATGCAAAGGTGTCAATAATAGAGTCATAATTTAGCTTAGCAGTGATATCATTTTCAACAAAAAGAATCATTAAGTTCTCAACTCTCTCTTGAGCTGTCGTGGATCGAAGCTTGTTTTTAACAATGGTGAGTTTACTAAAGCTTCTCTCACAGGATGCTGTGGTCACAGGAAATGTGACAAACAAACGATAAAGTTGGTCCATACACTCTTTGCAGACCAGTTTGACTTGTAATACATCCAGAACTGTTTTGCAATTTTGAAGAAGGTCTCTCCTAGATTCCTTAAACAGGGAATACTCTGTTTTGAGCTGATTCATTCATTCCATATATAGAACTCAGCTAAGTGCTGCAAGTAGCTGTCAGTTTCTTTCTCCTCACCCCGCTTCAGCAATTTTTCAGGCTGGAGGTATATAGCTGAAAGAAACTAGGAGGTTCTGTGTTTCTTGTGAGAATTGCCTTTCTATTTGTACTATCAATACGTCCAGTACCTGATAGTAAAGTCTGCTCTGTACTTACTTTCAACCGTTTCGTGATGATGCTCAGTATGCCACATATGATCAAGTTGCAGCGAGACTCCCTTCCTCCATGCAGAGAGCATTGTGGGAATATCAGCACCAATTGTGTTAGCAAGAGAAGTAGCTGTCTCAAAGAACTCCTGAAACTTGTCTTCAGTTCTCTGTCTCCTTAAAACAGTGTCCTTGATGTGAGACTGCTGCTCCTAAGTCAATCTGCCTAGATTGAAGATACTGACTTATGGTATTGGTAAGCTCCAGGAGCTGCTTTAGCACAGTCACGGCCAGGAGAAACACAAAGCTCTGAAATTCATGCAATAAGCCTCTAGCATCAGCTGCAGCCTTTGCCTGTGATGTTTCATCTTCAATAGTACAAAAAAATGACTTGGAAATTTGCCTCGATTGCATGCCCACCTAGTTTCGCAAAGCTTTTTGATCACAAGCTTTCCAGTTTCATCAGTAGTTGTCTCAAACTCACACTGCAGTGTCTGAAACAAGCAAGTACTCTGGCGAATGAAACAATACAATGCTTCAAGAGTTCCAAAGAAGTTCCTTGCTATCTTGTTACTCTTCATTGCATCTACTAACACCAAGTTGAGGCAATGTGCATAACAGTGCACATAAAGAGCTTTGGGTGCCTCAACTTTGACTCTTGCCTGAAGACCATGATGTTGTCCACTCATATTGGGCCCCATCATAGCACTGGCCTCTTACTTGTGACCAGCTCAGACAACAACTACTCAAAGTATCACTGAGAAGCTTGAATAGTGTTTCTGAGTCTACAGCACTGAAGCCAATTATACGCTCTTGGATGACTTCTTCACTATCCACAAATCTAACCATAACAGACACTTGCTCCTTTCCAGATACATCAGTAGTTTCATCCATCAAGATAGTGAAATTTTTGGCCAGTTTTACATCTTCCACAGGCACTATCTGCCTCAGTACAAGATCTCCCATAGCTTTAATAAGGTCATTTTGAGCCCTGTTAGAAAGGTATGTACAGTTTCTTGCTCCACTTTCCATGTATTCAGCAAAGACTGGGTCCAATCGACTTAACAAACCAACTATTTCCAAAAAGTTTCCCCTTTGTAATGAATCTTTTTTCTCATTGTGACCTCTAAATAGCATTCCACACATTGCTAATGTTTTTGCTATATCTACCAATCGTAGGTAGCATCTATTTATCTCAATTTCTTGTTGCCTTGTTGTAATTTCTTCCTCTCGGCCTTTGTTTAACACGACATCTACGTGCCTGTTGATCTGAAGGAAATGTTCACGGACGAGCACTTTCCCGCTGAGTATTTTTTCCCCAGCGCCTTCTTCCAGTTGCAAACTTGCAAACTCCTACCGACATCCAATTTGGCTCATTTTTCTCTCTGAGATCATTTTCAAATCGGTATAAGAGGCCTAAGAGACGACGAGACTTACTACAAATGAAGGATATGTGTTTAGACCAGGATAGTGTTGAAGATAAGAGAACATTTGTTAAACACGTCACAATTGGACCCGTTAAAAAAAGCCACTGCATGCAACAGGAGCCGGGGGGGAAAGTGTGTGTGTGGGGGAGAAACTGTTCTTGATACTCGAGTAAGCACTGTCATGGTTGCTTCTCTCGAAGTGCTTTTGGTTCCTGTTTCTGCCATACTGGAACAGTTTGGTTGTCCGCTAATCAGTCCCTGGTGTGCAACTTGTGCGCAGACATGCCTCTCCCTCCCTCCCCTGGTGTGCAGCTTGTGCCCAGACTCGCCTCTCTCTCCCTCCCCTGGTGTACAGCTTGTGCACAGACTCTCCTCTCTCTCCCTCCCCAGGTGTGTAGCTTGTGTCCAGACTAGCCTCTCTCTCCCTCCCCTGGTGTACAGCTGGTGCAGTTGTGCAGCTTGACTGTTGTGCACAGACTCTCTTCTCTCTCCCTCCCCTGGTGTACAGCTTGTGCCCAGACTCGCCTCTCTCTCCCTCCCCTGGTGTACAGCTTGTGCCCAGACTCGCCTCTCTCTCCCTCCCCTGGTGTACAGCTTGTGCACAGACTCTCCTCTCTCTCCCTCCCCTGGTGTGTAGCTTGTGTCCAGACTCTCCTCTCTCTCCCTCCCCTGGTGTACAGCTGGTGCAGTTGTGCAGCTTGACTGTTGTGCACAGACTCGCTTCTCTCTCTGCCTCCCCTGGTGTGTAGCTTGTGCACAGACTCGCATATGCAGTATGTACATGCAGTTCATAGATGTATAAATGCAAAATTCAAGGCAAATTATCACTATTGGGGAAAATGTGGGGGTGTTCCCAGATGTGGCTGTTTCGGAGTTATGGACAGTGCCTGGTCCCAAGTTACCCAGATAGGAGGAGTTTGAGTGCAATAACTGTTTTTATTGCCTTGGTACATTAGATATTAATGTTATATTAAAGATGGGAGACTGCGCATTGACCTGATTGGCCCATTTGCAGCTACTGATAAAGGCCCACAGATATGTCTGCACTGTGAGACTGACCTTTTCACCAAATGGGTGTTTACTCGTCCCATTAAGTCAAAGTGTGCTGCTGATGTTCATATGGTCCTCCAAGCAAAATGTTCAATGACCAGAACCAAGAATTTATTACCAGGTTAGTGACAAGTCTTAAATATTTCAAATGGTTTTAACATTCAAAGTGTTCTTGGAGCATAAATTTTTTTGAATTGGAATTTAATTCAGGGTTTTTCGATGTGCAATTTTAGTTGGCAATGGTAGTCAGACAACTCATCTTTACTCCAGACAGATAGTTTCTTTTTACAGGGGATGTTTATAGTCTTTCATGTTGGTGTGTTTTTCCAACTCAGGTAGATGATTTCATCTTTGCTTCCTTTGGGGTGAAGTGTATTATGGGTTCTGCATACCATCCAGAAATAAATGGCCAGGATGAGTGCACAAGCCAGACACTTAAGAGGGCACTCTCCAAATACACAAATGACTGCCAAACTATCAGAGTTATTATATTTGAAGCTTTACCTTACAATACTGGTCAGTGTATCTGTTGTTGTTCTAGCAGCTTGCTGTTAGGGATGGGTTTTGTAATCATCTGTTACCTAGAGTTCCAATATAGATATAAAGGCTTACTATGGATAAGTCTTCAATTCTTCTTATGGTTTGCATTTTGTTGATGTCTTAGATTTGTGCTCCCCACCATTTATGGCATCAACAGTAGTGAGCAATATCAACGAAATAGCAGCCCTTTGTATTGATGTTCTACCGCACAGCTCGGTTGCCATAGCCAATAATCCAGAACATGATTGTGAGGAAGAGTTTCAATATGTGAATATTCACACTGACATGTCTCCTGAAGAGATTAAAACAGACTTGGAGGATCATGTAGATAAGGTAAAGTTTGTCTAGTGGCAGACTATAGTCAACGAAATATGACTTGGAAGCTCATTAACTGAATTTGAATGTAATTATTGGGTTAATCTATGTAATATAATCCACAGCATCTCTTTTTATTATTTGTATCTCACTTCTGTATTCACTTAGGTACAGACCCTGGATGAACAGGTACAGGCCCTGGATGAACAGGTACAGGCCCTGGATGAACAGGTACATGCCCTGGATGAACAGGTACAAGAAAAAATTGAAGCAGCCAAGGCCTAGCACAAGTTGTATTTTGATGCCAAGCACTTAAAACACTTCCAGTTTGCAATTGGTATATATGCTTAGGGTGATAATTTATATAAAATATTTGGGGTGCCATATACTGCTCTTGTGTGAGATACAGAGAGGAAGGCAGTTAATTGTTATTATTGTTGAGTTAAAATCAGTATAATTTAAAACAAATTTTGCATACGATTTTATATCCAATTTTTTGGATGTTCTTCAATAATTGCAGACGTAACTTTAGGCTTGAAGATAATATGTGCATGTTTAAAATTAGTTGTTGTTTGCTGTAGGTGACCATGTCCTGAAGAAAAACATACAAAAAGCATCGAGGAAAGGTGACAGGTTTGCACAAGACTGGTTGGGGTCTTATGAATGAACTGACATCACTCCTATGGGCTTCTGCAAGTTGTGGGGGTGATAATGGCAATGACATCTAAGGCAAAGTCAATTCAGGACACCTAAAGCCTTACTTGACCCATAATATATCGGGTCATGGAACCATGCTTCTCGACAATCTTATAGTTATGTGTCCCTACCAATACCTACAACTTGCACAGACAAGCTCACCCTCCCCCCTCCCCCTCCCCTCCCTCTAACCTAGATTGTGACTTTGGTGGTGGTACTATAATTATAGTATCCAGGAAGCCACTGGGAATCTGGCCATGCATGTTGCAGAGAGGAGTCCACCAAGGAAGAGGCAGTGCATAGCAAACCTTGGTGTGGTGTCAACTCTTAGCCTACATCTCAACAAACCACTTCTTGACCATACTGAGAAACCAAGCACAGTCATTCTACCACCAGTCCAACCACCCACACATGCTATGGACCAGGACCAACAACAACCATGAATAGATGTTCATTTCCATGGAAACCTCACAGATTGAGACAGTCTGTTTTGTGACTTGTGCGACCCAGACTCTACTGAGAGTAAACGGCGAATGCCTACCATGAAAAACAGCTTGTCAGCTGCAGTCAGTTATCCACAGACACTCTCTTAACAATCTGGAGCATGGTTGGAGAACACCCACATTAATGAAGCACAGGCCCTACTCCATGTACAATCTCCAAAGATGGGTGACCTTCAGCCAGTTTATATTTGGCACCAGGCAGTGGAGGCTAACTTACTGTAGTGAATTATGTGCTGATCATGAACACTGGCGGCCACTGGGTTTGTGCACAAATGTAGGAGCATCCAAGGGCACAGCTTAGTTCATTGATGTAGAATTAGATACACTGAAAGGTCTTGCCTGGATGGAGCAATGTGCTGGAAGCTATCTAATATCTTACCATTGAGAAACCGGAATTACATATATAGACAGATTGGAGGCAGTGATTGTGAGTTATTTGCTATAGAAATTGTATTGTATTAGAGTAAGATGTGATACCATCTAGAAAGGTCCTTCCAGAGAAGGAAATTGCTACCTTTCCCATTGAAAGGTCTCAGACAGACTGCAACCTACAAGAAGTTGAAACGAAAGAATACCACTTCTCTGCATATGTAGACAGCCCCATGGCCCGCCCTTATGGTTGCACAGTGCTGTTCATGTAAGGAATGCTTCCATCAATCAGGTGCTAACATTCCTCCATCAGTCATTGCCAACTTACATGAACAAGGACAAAGGCCTGTAAAATATTAAGAGTAATTAGGCAAGTCAGTCACTTGTCAACAAATGTATAATGTAGACACTCAGAGAGAGAAGAGAAAAACAATTCAAGTGAAAGTGAAGTTAGAATATGTAACCAGCAGATGAAAGAGAGATGAACGAGGGTCGTGGATCAGCAAGGTACCCACCTTACTTCGGACATAGTCCAACCGAGCTAGGGCAACAGAAGGTAAAGATATGTTATCAGGATGGCTCAAAGTTGCATTGAGAGCTGTTGTTAAGTGTAGCCCCTTTTCTGGCCTCTAGTAGCGCATCTAGCACTGCCTTCCGCGTACATTAGCTCCTTCAGTCTGTCTTTCTTCCAACCTAGTTTGTTCAGTTGTTAAAAGGTCAGCTTTCTTTTTTATTCTTCCTCTTCAGTGCGCCACACGCGACTAATGTTTGCGCATGTGATTAAAATATATTATGATTGCGCAAGAATGAACCTTTCATGATTTACAATCCTTTTCTGCTACAGTATAATACACTCATGCTAGGCACATGCTAAGTCATATCTATCATTAAAAAATATGGCATAGGAGTGACGCATGCCTGGGAGACTAAGAAAGATATGAAATATGGAAAGATAAGAAATGAGCAGGATAGAGCTAGGAAGAGTGCTAAAGAACATGGTAGTGCTCCTTTGTTTCAGCAAAGGAAGGAAGGAAACAAAGACTGGTGACGTTATCCCTCTGGGCGAGATAAATTTTTTTTCCCTCCACCCACTTTTGCTCGCCATACAATACACTGCATTCTTTACTATATATATACACACATATATGAATGTTATTACACGAGTCTGAGTGGAGTATGTCAAGTTATTTCATGAGCAGGTGCCCGCAATTTCATGAGCGGAAAACGACAGTTTGTGAGTAAAATAGCTCCCAATGAGTTTGATAATTCCATACCTGATATACTCATAATAATTACTATGCTTCATAATGCAACAGTGGTCTGTCAGTGCTCTGTTGGTTTGTCCATTGGTTGCACCATCTATTAAACACCACACATTTAAATCACTTCTGGCTTTCTAGAGAGTATTTATACTTTTATTGCTCTTAATAAATTTCATAACTACCAAAACTCTTGGAAAACAGCAGCAGTAGAGAGAAAATAACCACTAGAGAATATTTAATGCCGCCCCTATAGATCATTACAAGAACAAAAGAAAGCAAAAAATCAGTAGTCACAATGGATTTAGCTGTATAAGCTGTATATATAATATAGTGTGTGTGTGTGTGTGTTTAGAGGCCACCATCTTGAAAGCACTCATTCAATGGAGTGGGATATCTCACCTCTTATTTTCCCCTCTGGTTCACATCATACTCAAGGTCGCCCGTTCGATCTTGAATGGAATCACTTTAAAAAATCCCTCTTACCAACATTCGGATATTCGTGAGACTGCTTTGATCAAAATTACTTTTTTAAATCAGTATCCATAATGGATGGCTGTCTGTTTGTGCAGGTATGCACATTTTTTTAGAGACCAGTGAATACCACACCAGCTTGAAAAAAATCCTGTAACAGAGTGTCTAGTAATTCAATATAACAATTCAATATAACAATTATGGTAAAATGAATATATTTTCATTTGATAGTGAATCCTTCCTTAAAGGAACAAGAAGGTCTCCATGCACACTGTGCTGAGACTATAAGTTTACCTGAATCTCAGTTTTACTTTGAAAACCATGATGGTTGCATCCTGTACTGGCAGAGGAGGAGACTTGTGTGTTTTTGTGTGCATGTGTACGTGCATGCACGTGTGTGTGTAATGTGAAATATGAACAAACGTGTCACCTTGTATTATCAATCTTGTATCTTTTATAGTTCACATGAAAAACACTTGAGTGGAGAGGAGAGAAAGTAGACACATGCGTGAGGGTTTGGACACACAGATGAGGGAGAGAGAATTCTAGTTTTAGCTGGATAATACTTGCCATGCTAATGCAATGGGGATCCATGGGAAATATTTTTGCCATTAACTATATAGCTACAATCGTTGAGACCAGCCCACATACTTTTCAGACATTAGTTTAGTTACCTATAAAACTATTAACTCAAACAACTCAACAGACAACAGAAATTAGAACCAGCTATCAACCCAAACCACCAAACATAACTTGTCTATCATTAGCCAAGTTTCTGAGACAGTGCTGTGGACAAAAGGAGAGCATATGAATTCCCTTACTACCATGCCTAAGCCCTAATCTATAAGCTAGCTAGCTACACATTGAAAATTATTCATGTTCAAAATAAATCCTTTATAACTAGCGCTAGGTGTCATCCATCATCTAGGAGCTTCCTTTCAGGTAGAGCTTCGATACTCTATCTCTCCATGTTTCTGTACGAGAAGTAGCATTAAAAAGTCTAAACCTTGAAGATAGCCATTGAGATTTAGAAGCTCAAACTCCACATGAAGAGTTGATACTGAGACCTAAGGCTAATGAGAATGTGGCAGTAGTAAATGAGTGGGGATGGTACGGATAATCTGAAGTAGCTAAAAGTTAGGCTAACAGGTTGAGCTCAAATAACATTTCAGCATTTCCCTGTTGAGGCCAAATAAAATATAGGGCTGGCACCAAAGGAGTGCTTTGAACCTTCAAGTTGGAAGTGTCTGTACACAGCCTAGTTCCAGACACAGTGGAAGAAGAAAAGTGAAGGATAGTTGAGTATGCGAAGACCTAAAGAGTAGTATATACATGTACATGGAAGGCGTTTCCGGTGAGTTTGCTAGAGAACAATTAGCCCTCCAGAACTTTTTGGATCGGTTGGGAGATCCATTAATCTCTTTTAATGTAGAGCTAAGAAACTGGATGAAGCTGTTGGTGCAACGTTGCAGATGGAGTCATACTCTACTCTGAGGCCACACCCACTGAGGGTATCATTTGTGGAATCTTGGGAACATGAAGTGACAATGGCTAACAAACAGCCACTGAGCAGAGAAGCGTGACTGGTTACTTTAGAACCAAAAGGTCGTGGGAGAGGAGACCGCTGGAATTCTCAGGATATAGATTATGGGACCACAAGGCCAGAGATTGATACAATGGTAGCATTTGGAGAAAACCATAAAGAATGCGATAGCATGAACCCAGCAACCCTTGGCACTACTGGCCAGATGTTCGAGGTAAACCAGAAATGGTCTGTTGCAATAATGCCTTTTACCACATTGGGTGGCACTTGAAGGGAACAATTAACATTTTGGAAATCAATTACGTTATCGATACTGGGGCAGCTGTCACACTTATGCGAGAGGACATCTGGCAAAGAATAAACACTACCGCATGAACCAAGGCCACTTCATCCGCATGGGTGGGAATAGTGAAGATTCCGGGTGGATGTGATGGTTGATAGCACCTTGACTACAGAAGCTATCCAAAGATTGCATTTTCTGCACCAAAATATTGATCTGGGTGAGAGGAAACTGAAGCTTAACAACTGAGACATACCACCACTCAGGCAGTTCAGCTGAGACAGTTGGTCATGTAATTATGCTTGACAAACTCACTATTACTCCACACAGCGAGGGGTGATGGCAGAGGTAGGAGACCTGGGTTAAAAAATTGACCTGGCTAGTGGAAGGGGTGCAGCATCCTATTGGCACAATTGCAGCTTTGATTGTTTCTCTATTCCAGTCTGTCTCCGAATTCTGGTGAAGTGGTTGCCACTATTCACAACTTGGAGGAGGAGACAGAGAAAGTGACCACTTGGCCTCTTCCAAGTACAACCAAAGCAGTGCAATGATTCTTCAGCTTTGACAGCTACTATAGAGGAGGTCAAGGACTTTGCACTGCTAACAAAGCCTCTGTATCATTTGACTGTGTGGACAACAGAATGCCCAGATGCTTTTGACTATATACATAGGAAATAAACTGGTCTTGTCGTATTGGTAATGTGATCTAGGCTCGAGATTAGGGCAGGTATTAAAGTTTTGTCGTATTTGGTAATTTTGCTAAAAGTATTTGTCTATCTCTTCATCACTTCACTCACCATCAAATGCCTTGCAGTCATTGCTAGTGTCAATTGTTCACCACCTATAAAAAATGTGAATGGTCACCTGTCTTGAATAATGTGGGGCCTATGTAAATCAGGAATGGTCATTAGAAGATAAGGGCAACCCTTACTCATATGCGAAACTCAGTTAACAATTGATTCACATATAACATTAATGTTGAGGCTAACTGGTGCATGTGGTATATAAGGGTCATCAAGTATATGCAATGTCATTATTCTAAATGTCCTCTACCTCCCCCCAAGTCTTTATGAGGTCACTTGGAAGCATTGTAAAGACTGATATATCAAGTCATGTTGTAATCCCCTGTGGTTTGCCAACTTGGTACCTTTCTAGTGCGGGATGAGCATCTTGGCGTTGTAATAAGGGATGGTGGGGGTGGAGTAGAGATGTAGGTGGAGGAATAGGATGTGAAGGAGAGGGCGAGATGGGGATGGCTGCAGGTGGTTCAATTAGAGACTCTGGGTCGTCCACTGTTAATGGGACGGTTGATGGGTTGGGTGGGGTCATGGATATGATGGGCTTTGGTTCATCGGCGAGGGGTTTAAGATATTTCATGTCCTCTCGGATGGTTCTGGTTGGTGGGTGTGGGTATACTGGGGTATATTTCCTGAGGAATTTTCTATTTCGTAGTGTGATTCTCCCAGATCCATCAAGCTTGATGACATATTGATGGAACTGTTTGACCTCCACGACGGTACCTGTCAACTCCCAAACTCTTTGGCTGGATCAGATCCTCAAGGCTGTCCCGTGAACAAGCTATAGTCCTAGAATACCCCTAACCCTAGCCTTAGAATACATGAACCCTAGCTGTAGCCCTAGAGTCGGAGTCGCTTTGGCGCCTGAGAACTACCAATGTGCCACCACAGGTAAGTTTGCATTTTGTCGTGACCTCATCAGTGCTGGTGCAAATTCTGTATCACAGAAACCCGTCCCACATGGACAAAGGTTGGCTCCCTCGCTCACTTGGTCAAGCCGTTGTTACCACTATCCCTGCGATGAGAACTGAAACCTACGCAGGTAGGATTCAGGGCGTTGAGTTGTCATCACAGATTGACCCTCATTTTGTAGTCGCATCACTGTTGTTCGGATATCGAATGCCGTGTTTCATATAGGCAGTCAGCTATCGGGCACCCTATGATAGGCATCTCTTAGCACAGGGTGGTGTTCTTAAATGGAATGCTTCTTCCCGCTGCTTAATGGTCTACTGTCTTTGCTAACGACGATTCTTGTAGGCTAGTTTCTCTTGTTCAGAGTTAGCCTCAACATAGAAGATAAGGGCAACCCATATGCGAAACTCAGTTAACTAATGTTGAGGCTAACTGGTGCATGTGGTAAGGGTCATCAAGTATATGCAATGTCATTATTCTAAATGTCCTCTAGTCATTGTAGTGAAGAGATCAATAGTGTGAACACACAGCCAAGAGATTCAAATCCTGACTGGACTAGCTGCACTGTGAGAGCAAGCCTGAAGAGGACAAACAATGAACAAAGACCCTAATAAAGCCCCCCACAATGAACAAAGACCCTAATAAAGCCCCCCCACAATGAAAGAAGACCCTAATAAAGCCCCCCGCAATGAACAAAGACCCTAATAAAGCCTCCCACAAGTCCCCCAAAACCATCTCCACCGATAGACCCTCATACTCAATCAATAAAACATAACTTAACTGCTAAGAACTACTAAATATAGGCAGTAATTAGCTACTCTTATGCTGCAAATGTCCCTTCCCGGCAGGAGCCCTCAGGTCTGCTTCGGTCTGATGGAAAGAGACCTGATGGCATGTCCATCATTCCATGGTCAAGTGGTAGACTCTTGGTATGGGATGCAACCTGCAGTGACACCTTTGCCCCATCCAACCTTTTGGCTGCAGTCACTGAGGCTGGTGCAGTGGCAGTCCAGGCGGAGATTTTGAAGGGTGAGAAGTACGCCCACCTGGACTCGGCCGATACTGTTCTTGGCTATATAACAGGAGCGCCTGGACTAGCTGCATTTCTCCTTCCTTCCTGGTAGAATTGAGAGTGACAAGGATAAGGTTTTTCAGCTGTAGTGATCATATAATATAGAACCAAACTCTAGAAACACTTTTTTTAGTACAAGACAAAATGACAAAAAAAAAGAAAAATGATATTTTGAAAGAAATTTAGGTGGGATACCACCTTAATTGTCTTGAAGGCTGCAGGAGAAAACCCATTCAGCTGCCGCAGATGAGGGTTGCAGCATAACAATAGCTCGACAACCACTTCACCAATTAGGTCATTCATTTGCATGGTTTCCCCACCGTTCAAGTTCATTTGCATCCTCTGAAGTTTGGTCAGCAACAGCCATATATGTGTGGTGCTATTGCCCTTTGATTACATCACTAGGAGAAAAAGCGAAGATTATCAAATGTCATTTGAACTTAGGTTGAGTTCATCATTCTTAGCACGATCAAAATATCATATGCACTTGAAGGCCGAAACTATTTCAAGGTCATTTCCAAACTTCTCAAAACACTGATATGCTGGTTGCATGCTGCTGCTATATAAATAGGCCTGCCACCTGATAAATTTTTTGCAACGCCATAAATATTAGGATAGTAAGCAGTGGCTCGCAGTGTGCTTATTTCTTCATATTATGCACTAAACACAAGTGCTCCAAACTCACAAAACTTTTTCCTGTGTCAATAGCGATAGCAAGCTCCATTTGTAGTTTTCTATTGGCAAGAGCATCAGAGAGAATCTGTTGAATTTTAAATTTAGGTGTCAAATCTTCACTGTCTATCCCCAATGGTGCCGCCATAGATAAATTATTGCTTCATTACTTCTTAATTTGAGTGGTTGAATAAGATGGTGTGAAAGACCAGTTTTATTTCGTCAACAAGCCTAGATTTATGACTCCTGAAAAATATTCCGCTGGACGCTTTCATGAAGTCATCAAGTACTGGAGTTTTCAGTGTGCCATCCTCAGCAATATTAGCATACCATTAGACAGTAGTGCTTGGCTACGAGCTTCTCTGCCAGTCAAACTTGGTGGTCTTGGGATTAGAAGTGTTGGCATGTTAGTTCGATCAGCTTTCCTGGCATCTGCTTCAGGTTTAGTTTACCAAATCTTGCCCAGTACATTTGAGGGGACTGTAGATATCCTGGTTTTGAGTTAGTTCTGGGTGTTTGGATTAAAGACATAAATGTTCCTGTTCCCTCGGATGAATCCTCCAAAGCCCTGGGACACTTAACACGTGAAGGCTTGCCTAGACAAGCTTTTGGAAAGCACCGGATGATACTGCATGCGCTTGTATTCGAGCAGCCACCAAGAATAAAGCAGGTGCCTGGCTCCATGCCCTCCTTTATATATATGTCTGCAGCACATCTGAGGATGGATGATGATGTGCCCCTCTGCTGTGCCTTCAGTGTGGAGCTCCAGTTGACCAGCAGGGCATGGACCCATTGCAAAAAAGTCAGGGTCGCCACTTTCGATATGTAGCTATATAACCCAGCCACCATGCTGCACCCACTCCATGAACTGCTGCCTAGTGGAAGTAGAACAGTAGGTGTATCATCCCATGCAAAACAAGGTGTCTATCATCGATATTGGTACATAATTTATACACCACTCATTCTTATCCATCATGCAAACCTTCTATACCATCTTCACAACAGTCCATCCTCTCATCTCCCCCTCAAATATATAAAGCTGATAGTCGCTCTCGAGTTGGTCAACACCTCCTCTCACTCCCGATACTTTCGATCTCAGAAAATTGTCCTTACAGAGCCTCTTTGCCAATGCCATTGCATTTTATTACAACTCATCATACCAATGCTGGGTTCAGCTGCACAGTATACTGTGTAAAGAAAATGCAAGTGGTATATATATATAGTATATTTATTATTTCATCATAATAATTGGCTACAAGTGGGCTAACTGAATAACTGCTTTTCAATGTCTAATGACTCCTTAATGCTCTAGCCTTCATCAGGAATAAATAATAGTCCTGATGAAGGCTGGAGCATCTAGTAGAAATGTCGAGCGAATAAAATTTAGAGTTGATTATTGAGGTGATTTTAATGTTATTATGTCAACTGGAGTTCATTGAGACTCCTTAATGATAAAATATGGGGGGAAGGGCTATTGGGGGATTAGATGAGAAGAGAGAGGCAGAAGAGTGATCACATGTATGGTAACAAGACCTATTTTCTTTATGCACAGTTCATCTCCAGTAAATGCAACTATACAAGCATTCACAACAATGTAATATGCAGCCACACAAATGCAGCCACACAACAGCTCAAATGCCAAGTGCATTTCGAAAAGGAAAAAAAAATTCATCCAAGCTTTGTATTTTGCTGGCCTGGAAGAATCGGATAGCAATTCCATTAGCACTGGCTTGTCCTTCCAACTCCTTTCCCCTCTCCTTCACTTCCTTGAGCCTTTCCTTCATCTGCTTGTAACAATGATACACCTACTCCATGTTGATCGGACCCCATACCATCAGAAGCACTCTCCCTCCTCGCTCTGCCACTGTATCCAGGAGGTCTGATATTGTCACAATGCCCTCCACACAGCAAGGGGTCCAGATATTTAGGAACAGGATTAGTGCATTGAAGTCCAGATGGGTACATATACGAACACTTGATGTATAGAAACTGGTTTTCATCCTCACAAATATCTGTTTCGTAATTTGATCAGTTCAGTTAAGGATGCAGAATAATCAAACAGTTGTTGGTTCAGAAATACAAGAGCCTGCTTAATTAAGTGTATCTGAATGCTCAACATCAGTACAATAGCTGTGCACTGCATGCTCAACATCAGTGCAATAGCTGTGCACTGCATGCTCAACATCAGTGCAATAGCTGTGAGCTGCATGCTCAACAGGAGTGCAATAACTGCATGCAATCTATAGAAACATACGCCATTAAAAACTGTTCACGTGTTCATACAATATTGTCTGCCCTGAGAAATACAGCACACTAAATTACATGCAATGTCTAGAGGAAAATTTAAAAAAAGTGTTACCACCGAGTGCAGGTGGGAATGCACTACCGCTCTCTATGTTGGTCTCACCCCCCCTCCCTCCCCCCCCCCCCCCCCCAAAAAAAAATCATGCCACAAAAACTATGCCATATCTCAGCTAAACACTAATTGGCAGCTTCTTAGATGCCTAAATGGTGTGGTTTTGGCCACCATTACAAGACTCCCAGGAGGTCATGGAAACTGGTATCCTTGAAAACCATAAAAAGTGTTGGGGGCAAAAACAACAACAAAAAAAAACATTTGAAATTTCAATTCAAGGATCTCCATTTCTCGTCCCCCCCCCCCCCCCCCCCCCCCCCCACGTAACTTGCATACCATAAGTCCAACACTAGTGTGGACAATAATTGTGGATAAGGGTCATCTAGACCAGACCAGTAGCTCCGATATTCCACGGTATATAAAAACCAGCATGTTTATCTATACTGCCTACTGTCTAGTTTGAACACGCTCAGCATATGTTACCCTATCACAAACTGGCTAATCTGAACAGGGCTAATCCAACCCAAAGCAGATCAGCAATTAATAGAAGTAGGCTTGCCAGTTCCAAGTGGTTCCGCTAAATGGTTTGTACACATAGTACCAACCCTGTTGGTGAAGTTTTGTGGTTTGTATGTACTGGTGCATTATACATTGGCTTAAATTTACAATACAGCATACACAGTTTAAAACTCGGCCTACAGTATACTGTACTGTAAGCAAAGAACCAACTCACCACATTACTCAGTAACTGTTGAGTTTATTGTAATACACTGTAACATGTAATGTTATTACAACTCCAGTATAAGTTTGAGTAACCTGAACAAAGTTACCAATCTGAACACCCCTTACGTACATGCCTATTCTTATTAGCCAGGTTGTACTGTAGCTAGATGAGGTTGCTGGGTGAAGAATATGGTATGTATATACCAGTATTACATCTTGCATATTTGCTGGAGTATAGGTCACACCTTCAAAATAACCATCATAATAAAAGGCTATAATTACTGGAGTGTAAGTTGCAGACTATCCTCTGACCTCAACTCAATGTAACCTTGCTGAACATAGTAGCATTGTCAACTCTATTTCTACCACTCAAGCGTATTTCTCCAACTCAACTTATTTCTCTAACTCAAGCTTATTTCTCTAACTCAAGCTTATTTCTCTAACTCAAGCGTATTTATCTAACTCAAGCTTATTTCTCTAACTCAAGCGTATTTCTCCAACTCAAGCTTATTTTATTTCTCCAACTCAACTTATTTCTCTAACTCAAGCTTATTTCTCTAACTCAAGCGTATTTCTCATTATTTCTCCAACTCAAGCGTATTTCTCCAACTCAACTTATTTCTCTAACTCAAGCGTATTTCTCATTATTTCTCCAACTCAAGCGTATTTCTCCAACTCAACTTATTTCTCTAACTCAAGCTTATTTCTCTAACTCAAGCGTATTTCTCCAACTCAAGCAAACTCAAGCTAACTCAAGCGTATTTTTCCAACTCAAGCTTATTTCTCAACTCAAGCTTATTTCTCTAACTCGAGCTTATTTCTCTAACTCGAGCATATTTCTCTAGCTCAAGCTTATTTCTCTAACTCAAGCGTATTTCTCCAACTCAGCTTATTTCTCTACCTCAAGTGTATTTCTCCAACTCAAGCTTATTTCAAGCTACCTCAAGCTTATTTCTCTAACTTCTCTAACTCAAGCGTATTCCAACTCAAGCTTTTTTCTCCAACTCAAGCTTCTTATTTCTACAACTCAAGCCAACTCTAGCATATTTCTCCAACTTGAGCTTATTTCTCAGCCTCGTAAGCTTTTCTCTTGTTCAGTATTACCTTTCAATTCATCTACTCCTGCACTTCTCTGCAAATCCAACAGCCTTGAGACTGAAAGCTGCAGTATTGTACATCACTTAGCTACTTCCAGACATTTCACACACAAAATAACACAAATCAAGAACGCTGCAACTAGCTGCACTGAGAGCATATGCATGCTCCACTTACCAAGCAATAGATTTTAGCCAATATTAGATTCTTGATCATCGACTTGAATTACGCACACTCAACGTTTGGGCTGATGCTCTAGCCTTCACACTCCTGATGAAGGCCAGAACATCTAGCCTAAACGTCAAGTGAGCAAACTCTTGATTACCAAGAAAGTCATCTTATCTAATGATAACTGAGTGCGCCAAGAAAAAACTTATATTCGAACAAAATTGGCATTTCGGTGCATAAATCGGACCTCTGAAATGGAGAGGAAGATTTGGAGCTCTGCAACTACTCCGGGAAATCCGGCAGCAGGTGTAATATATAATGTTTGCATGATCAAAAGCATGGTAAAACTTGCACTTTTTGTCTCTACTGGAGCCTATATCTCACCACAAAAGACACGTTGCCATTGAATTTAGTAGTCGCCGAAAAGTCGTTTAGCCATCTCAATCAAGCAGGCTAGGTCTGTGAAATGCTTACTCTAATAAATTATATGCAATTAGAGCTCCACCCACTTCCTGTATGAGGTCACAAAGCACAGCGTACGAGTTCTGTTATGAATATTGTCATGCTTTCTGTTAGTATATATTGTTAGTAATATTTAGAATACCTACAGCAAGAATACGCTGTATAGTGAAAAACACCCACCCTCTGCTATATATATAAAAGCACATTCAATGCTATTTGATGAGTCTGCCTATATAGACACATACGGTGTCATATCATTCCACTCATATCATTCCACTACTAGCATTTACATGATTATCAAGGAATTTGTTGACTGTGCAGATAAGTGGAAAAACTGTGCCTTATCATCAGTGATATCAGATTATCTTGTCACACCTCAAGAGATTGTAGGCTTCATGCCTCAGAGATTAATAGGCTTCATGCCTCAGATTGATAGGCTGTCATGCCTCAGAGATTGATAGGCTGTCATGCCTCAGAGATTGATAGGCTGTCATGCCTCAGAGATTAATAGACTGTCATGCCTCAGAGATTGATAGGCTGTCATGCCTCAGAGATTAATAGACTGTCATGCCTCAGAGATTGATAGGCTGTCATGCCTCAGAGATTAATAGACTGTCATGCCTCAGAGATTGATAGGCTGTCATGCCTCAGAGATTAATAGGCTGATTAATAGGCTGTCATGCCTCAGAGATTGATAGGCTGTCATGCCTCAGAGATTAATAGGTTGTCATGCCTCAGAGATTAATAGGTTGTCATGCCTCAGAGAACATGCTATTCTATTTTTTTCCCAAAGCCATAGAAAAACGCATGCACGGACTTTATTAGTGGCTCTAACCAAAACCGTATGCAATGACTCAACAAATAAGGACCACATCATGAAGTCCCAAGAGGGTATATAAATCCAGTGCTTCGTCGTGCCTTCTCCAAATAGCAAAATATTTCGAATACGAATTCTGGAAATTGACACAAGATCCTCTGTCGTATAAAGTAAGGAATGGGGCACACAACAAAAACTACTGAAGAAGTAGCCGAGAAAGAATGCCATGAAGTGAACTGTAAGCTGTGCTGAGATATGGCCACCATTCACAGCCATGGTGTAGCAAGACTTCCAAACACCACCACTCACAGCCATGGTATAGCAAGCCTTCCAAACACCACCACTCACAGCCATGGTATAGCAAGCCTTCCTAACACCACCACTCACAGGCATGGTATAGCAAGCCTTCCAAACACCACCACTCACAGCCATGGTATAGCAAGCCTTCCAAACACCACCACTCACAGCCATGGTCCAAACACCACCACTCACAGCCATGGTATAGCAAGCCTTCCAAACACCACCACTCACAGCCATGGTATAGCAAGCCTTCCAAACACCACCACTCACAGCCATGGTATAGCAAGCCTTCCACACACCACCACTCACAGCCATGGTATAGCAAGCCTTCCTAACACCACCACTCACAGGCATGGTGTAGCAAGCCCTCCACACACTACAACTCACAGCCATGGTATAGCAAGCCTTCCAAACACCACCACTCACAGCCATGGTATAGCAAGCCTTCCACACACTACCACTCACAGCCATGGTATAGCAAGCCCTCCACACACTACCACTCACAGCCATGGTGTAGCAAGCCTTCCAAACACCACCACTCACAGGCATGGTATAGCAAGCCTTCCAAACACCACCACTCACAGGCATGGTATAGCAAGCCTTCCAAACACCACCACTCACAGCCATGGTATAGCAAGCCTTCCACACACCACCACTCACAGCCATGGTATAGCAAGCCTTCCTAACACCACCACTCACAGCCATGGTATAGCAAGCCTTCCAAACACCACCACTCACAGCCATGGTATAGCAAGCCTTCCAAACACCACCACTCACAGCCATGGTATAGCAAGCCTTCCACACACCACCACTCACAGCCATGGTGTAGCAAGCCTTCCAAACACCACCACTCACAGCCATGGTGTAGCAAGCCTTCCAAACACCACCACTCACAGCCATGGTATAGCAAGCCTTCCAAACACCACCACTCACAGCCATGGTATAGCAAGCCTTCCACACACCACCACTCACAGGCATGGTATAGCAAGCCTTCCAAACACTACCACTCACAGGCATGGTGTAGCAGGCCTTCCACACACCACCACTCACAGCCATGGTATAGCAAGCCTTCCTAACACTACCACTCACAGGCATGGTGTAGCAAGCCTTCCAAACACCACCACTCACAGGCATGGCCTTCCTAACACCACCACTCACAGCCATGGTGTAGCAAGCCTTCCACACACTACCACTCACAGCCATGGTGTAGCAAGCCTTCCAAACACCACCACTAACAGCCATGGTATAGCAAGCCTTCCACACACCACCACTCACAGCCATGGTATAGCAAGCCTTCCTAACACCACCACTCACAGGCATGGTGTAGCAGGCCTTCCACACACCACCACTCACAGCCATGGTATAGCAAGCCTTCCTAACACTACCACTCACAGCCATGGTGTAGCAAGCCTTCCAAACACCACCACTCACAGGCATGGTATAGCAAGCCTTCCACACACCACCACTCACAGCCATGGTATAGCAAGCCTTCCTAACACCACCACTCACAGGCATGGTATAGCAAGCCTTCCACACACCACCACTCACAGCCATGGTATAGCAAGCCTTCCTAACACCACCACTCACAGCCATGGTATAGCAAGCCTTCCAAACACCACCACTCACAGGCATGGTATAGCAAGCCTTCCAAACACCACCACTCACAGGCATGGCATAGCAGACCTTCCAAACACTACCACCCCTTATGTAACATCATTTCCAACTGTTCCAACTGCCACAAATTAAAATGGGGGTCGATACCATAAACTAGTAGGTGCTAAAAAACGTGTGGTTACCACTTTATAGCTCCATAGCAACTTCATGGTATGGACTTGATATATAGCTCAAAAGATAGGTCTCTCTTGTGTGCTCTCTTTTGATACCAAAATATTTTTCATAGATATAACTAGAGCGAAGTTACTGGGTAAAGTGAAGGAATCTCAAACCTGAATGCCTGATTTTGCTGCATAAATATCTCCAGATTGCCAAGCGCTAGAGAGTTCAAATTAGCACCAGTGGCTAGAGGAAGCCCTACTCTATTCAATGAGTGTTTTCATTAGGCGCTAAAACGTAGTAAGTCTGTGGTCAAGCGCCCAGTTGTAAAATTCATTTCATTAAAATGCCATAAAATTCAGTCCACCCCCATGCTTGACCACGTACTTATGTTTTAGCGCCTAATGAAACACTCATTGCATAGAGTAGGGCTTCCTCTAGCCACTGGTGCTAATTTGAACTCTCTAGTACTTGGCTGGAGATAGTTATGTGGCAAAATCAGGTTTTTGAGGTTCCCTCCACTTTAGCTACAGTAACTTGGCTATAGTTAAACCTATGAAAAATATTTCAGTACCAAAAGAGAGAACACAGAGAGACCTATCTTTTCAGCTATTTATCAAGTCCATACCATGAAGTTTACAGAATCTAAGCTATAAAGTGGTAACCACAAGTAAAAATAAAAAAATTATGGAGAAGGCCTCCCCATAAAATGCAACTGTCACCGCTTTGGTATGGACTTGATCTATAGCTCAAAAGATATGTCTCTCTGTGTGCTCTCTTTTGATACTAAAACATTTTCCATAGGTATAACTATACCCAAGTTACTGGCTAAAACGGTGCCTTAAAACGAGTGCCTGATCAGTTTGTCAAGTGCTAGAGAGCTGAAATTAGTACCAGTAGCTAGAGGAAGTCCAACAGCAAACAATGTTTTTTTCCATTAGGCACTGAAACTTAAGTACGTGGTCAAGCACATGGTTGGAAAATGAATTTCCTTAAAATTCCATTTGGCATCGTTTTAAGGAGCAAAGAAGGGAGCTAGTCTCGGGAGATGGAAGTAGGTGTTAGGGATGGCATCTCAAGTCTTTTTCGAGGCTATCTTATCTATACACACTTCATTGGCAAAAAGCTCCACTTTGGGAAAGATTAAGACAATTCTCAGACCAGGGTCATCCTTGTTAATTAGCTCTTTAGTTAGTTGCATGTTTCCCTAGAATTAGAGGGAAAAATGTTTAAAATGTCCAGAGGGCTAGGGCTAGCGTTAAAAAAAACCTCGTCTACATCTTGCATTTTTCTTTCTCAATGACAAGTAAGGCTGCTTCTGCTTCTTGGCAAGGTAGCATATATACGCCTAACAAGGACTTTTTAAACTACAGTGAGACCAGCGCTTAACACAGTACATGTATTATACATGTATAGAGAGACCTAAGCATCAGGTATGGTATGGTGCATTACACAGAGAGACCTAAGCATCAGGTATGGTAGTGGTGCATTACACAGAGAGACATAAGCATCAGGTATGGTAGTGGTGCATTACACAGAGAGACCTAAGCATCAGGTGTGGTAGTGGAGCATTACACAGAGAGACCTAAGCATCAGGTGTGGTAGTGGAGCATTACACAGAGAGACCTAAGCCAGGGGTGTATTTAGGGGGGGGCGGGGGGGGGCATTCGCCCCCCCTTGTATCATTCTCGCCCCCCCCTTGAAATTAGAGATATTTTTTTAAATAATGTCAAGAAAGGTGTAATACAAGAAAGGTGTAATAAGCTTATGATATCAGGTTCAAATGATAGGAATGTCAAACTGAGGTTCTTCTTGGTTTTCTCTGCCATACGTCCACAATCTCTTCAAGGTCGCTCTCAGAGAGTACTTCTGGTGCCTCTATAGCAATCCTCATAAGGTGAGAAAGGCTGCAGTCACTTAGAGAATTACGCAAACGAGTCTTGATCATCTTCATCTGTGAGAAGCTTCTCTCCACAGAAGCAGTAGAAACTGGAATCGATAAGCAGATGGAGGCAATCTTGTGCAAATTGGGAAACATGGCCTTGAGCATGTCGTTTGAAACAAGTTCTTTCAGCTGTGATGCAGTAGTATCCCGTGGTTGCTTGACTAACAGCTGGCGGAATGTTTTCCACTCTGTAAGTATTTCAGTGGAAATCATGGCTGTCTTCACTGTTTCTTCTCCATCCAATGTTTCTGCATCTCTATCTTCTCCGTAGTGAGCAATCAGTTTCTCAACAGACGTGTCTCCATAAGTGGGAAAAGATACTGAATCTGGTTTTGGAACTTTCCGTGGATCGAATATAGACAATGCTGATACAACAGCGTTGGATGAAGAAAATCGGCTTGTTATGTTGGCCTTTAAATCAGCAACAAAAGGCTTACCAACAACATTCTGGAACGAAAGTATTTTATCAGCGTCAATAGACACCTTTGTAGATGACTTCAAGTCTTCAACGTTTTCAAGAAGCTCCAACACCCAGTTCGCTCCAGGCAAAACTGCATCATCCAAGGATTTAACAGTAGCATCAACAAGGAATGATATCAACGAGAGGTCAAGCTGCTCTGCCTGAAGTGCTTTGCTGAGCTTGGCTACTTGTGGTAGAGTGAAATCAAGCAAATATATAGCTGCAATCGTAGACAATTTGCAGAGGGCACCATGGATTCCAAGAGCTTCTGGCTCGTGGGACGTCTCGTAGATGTTCCCAATGGTGATTACAATTGCAGAATAACTTGCTTTGACAGCTTTGACACACCTTTCATGTGCCAGCCAGCGTGTGTCAGATGGCTTGATCACTTTCATTTCTGGAAGTTCAAGAATGTGCTGTACCTCCTTCAGACACTCTGCTCGCTTGGGGGAATTGCGAAAATGCTTCCAAAGAGTAGTCAATGTTCTGTAAACATGAGCAATTCCAGGAGTTTTATTTGCAGCTTGCACACAAGCCAACTGCAGTAAGTGACAGTGGCAGTGTATAAACAGAGCGTGAGGAGTATGTTTCTTGATACGTGCCTGAACCCCGGTCTTTCGTCCAGAAAAAGTTGCAGCTCCATCAAATCCCAATCCAACTATTCTTCCGACTTGTAGACCTTTCTTCTTTAAACAATCGATGAGATTAGAATAGATGGTCTCTGCATCAGCCTTCTTCAATGGAATAAGCTCCAGAAAGCACTCTACTGGTACACCATCTTCCTCCCAGCGGCAAAACACAGACAATTCTTCTACGTTGGTGACATCTGTGCACTCATCTGCCATGAGGCTGTACATAGGTGCCTTTTGAAGTCGCTTCAGAATCGACTCCTCCACCCATGTCCCCAATGATTCGATGAATTCAACCACAGCCACTCTTGATGTGTACACAGCATTTCTTGGTGCAGTTTCTAAGAATTGCTTCAAATGTTGGCTGCCACATCGAACCACCACGTCAACCAGCTTCTCAAATTTTGTCGAATGTGCAACTTGTTCTTTCGTAAGAAAATGAGTGAGTAGGATCAGGCACTTCACTGCAGCTCTGTTCTGAGCTCTTTTGCGAGCTAAAACATTCTGGAGTTGCTGTACAACTGTTCCACCTTTGGCTGCTCCTTTAGCTGCAAAAAGAGCTTGAGTTGCATGGATATGGAAGTCACTTCTCGCATGAGCTTTCATTTTTTCAACAGCTTTCTTCCAATTTCTGCAAGGTTGTGTGACCCACACTCCTCCAGTACGCTGCAGACCAGATTGCTTGCAAACCTTGCAAAAGGCACCATCGCTATCCTCGTCATAATAGAGCCAACTGAAATCTTTCTCCCAGCTCTTAGAGTATTTTCTCTTCGTGGATACAGAAGAGCGGTGTTTGTTTTGCTTGCTTTTCTTTGAAGGTGGAGGACTAAGGCTAGGACTAGATGCCTCGACATGCTCAGAGCTATCTGTTCTGCTATCTTCGCTATCGCTGCTATTAGCATGAGAAGAGGCTTGAGAAGTACTTGCAAAGTATGAGCGAATATCCATATTAATATGAAGAGAAATCAGCTAGTAAGGTTTCTTTTATAGAGACTTTAAGACCATGACATAATGGACTGAGTTAAAAATACTGAGAGAGAGTGGGAAAGAAGGAGGGAACTGAAGAAGTGACAAACCTACAAAGGAGAACACGTGGTGGTGTGTGATGACTTTAAGACCATGACATAATGGACTGAGTTAAAAATACTGAGAGAGAGTGGGAAAGAAGGAGGGAACTGAAGAAGTGACAAACCTACAAAGGAGAACACGTGGTGGTGTGTGATGACTTTAAGACCATGACATAATGGACTGAGTTAAAAATACTGAGAGAGAGTGGGAAAGAAGGAGGGAACTGAAGAAGTGACAAACCTACAAAGAAGTGACAAACCTACAAAGGAGAACACGTGGTGGCGTGTGATGACATCATGTCTAAGATTAGACTTGAAGACCATGACATAATGGACTGAGTTAAAAATACTGAGAGAGAGGGAGTGGGAAAGAAGGAGAAACAAAAGAAGTGACAAACCTACAAAGGAGAGCACGTGGTGGTGTGTGATGTCATCGTGTCATGACACATGCTCTCCTTTTTCCAAGCAGCTACAATATCATGAGAAATATATACAGTCTAGCCATAGTTCGGTATAGCATAATGCCAATGGTAGTCAGTCAAAATAGCTATCCTCAGACATTGTAAAAGCAAAAAAAAATATGGGGGGATCTTCCCCCCAGACCCCCCTTTTACGACTTATGAACATGTTAAGAAAATATTAACAAAAATTAGGGCACCAAGTGACCAACCATTTCCACCCCCCCCCCCCCCCCCCCTAGAGAACTAGAGAAAAATTGTGTATGAAACCTGTTGTCCATGATTTTGTAAGAAAATGCATGGAATGCAACATAATTCGATTTCACAAAAGCCCACCTCCATTATACGAGTGACAAGTGACTATATCTAATCTATATATGCTGATTGCCGTAGCATGCAACTTCAGCAAATATTTAAGATGGAATGTTGTACTAAAGATTTTAGAAAAAGTGCATGCCATCATAAGTAGCAGCTATATATACAGTTAGTACTGCAAAAATACCTGTGGGTAAAACACTTTCGTACTCCACGCGGAAGCCCAGGGTGCACGTCCCCTTTCCGTACCATCCAGGCTCTCCGCCCCCCCTTATTTTTCCATATCTCAAGTTCGCCCCCCCTTGGCAAAATTTCTGTATACAACCCTGCCTAAGCATCAGGTATGGTAGTGGAGCATTACACAGAGAGACCTAAGCATCAGGTATGGTAGTGGTGCATTACACAGAGAGACCTAAGCATCAGGTGTGGTAGTGGAGCATTACACAGAGAGACCTAAGCATCAGGTATGGTAGTGGTGTATTACACAGAGAGACCTAAGCATCAGGTATGGTATGGTGCTTTGTTTTTGTTTCAATATCCCCACGCAGGTAGGCTAAAAAAAACGAAGGGAAAAAAAGATTTTGAAAAAAAGAATGATTCCAGATCGAAGTGGGGACCTTGAGTACCAAGTGAACGGGGAGGGGCAGCGAAAGAAGGAGGAGGGGGTGTAAAGTGAAGGCAATTACAACTGTAGACAAGACAAAGAGAGCAAGCTCCCCACTAAGGATACGTCTGGAGCACTTGGTGGAGAAAGCCAGGCACTTGTTGTCACAGCCAACGTTGCTGCACGGACATGACGCCTGCGACAGCCTGCTTTGCTGATGCAGCAGATACTGGTAGTGCTCCTTGTGCGAGTCGATGCCGCCCTCACTGTTGACAAAGTACTCCAGACTGGCAGCCACTCGCTTCTGCTTGCCCTTGCGCTCCAGAAGGGCCTCCTCGCCAGATTTCCGCCTGTAGCATCTGTACGCTGCATCCTCCAAGGAGTTACCTTGAAGAGCTCTTACATCTGCAGGGCACAGAGTATTTATCAACCTTAATTTCTATTTAGAAGACCAAGTAGTTTGAGATGAAGTGTAGAAGAACATGCTGTTCTCTACAACCTTATCTTGAGAGAATGGCACCAGTAAGACAAACTCCTTTCTCCATAAGTCCTATCAATGCCCCCATAATTAAATCTACCTAATTATAAGTGCAGTGATTGTATAATGGGTCGGACTTATTACTCAACCAAACTTGGTATTTCCAGGGGAAGAGGGAAGGGTAACCATGGTGATTTCTGTTTCAACACACCGAGCTTGGATTGCAAAACCTGTAATTGTCAAAAAAATAACCCCATACGCTGAAAACCCCTCAGAGTGAAGTTACTTGACACTGCCCCCCCCCCCCACCCCTCCCCAGTTTCCCCCCCATACCTGTCTTTTGTCGCTGGCTCTCATGCTGCCACTGAAGCAGAAACTGTCGTCTCTGCTTCTGCAGGTCTCGTCGCATGTGGTCCAACTGGCCAACATAGAGATCCCGCAAGCGCACCAGCTTCTCCCTGTAGACCCGGTACGCCTCCACTTCAGTCCATGCCCCTGCATCTCTGCATCAGGCGACAGTGCATGGGGAAGAGGATAATATCACTATGGCAACAGCAAATGGAACAACAGAAATGTGAGACTCAGAGTTAGCAGTCAAGGAGCAAAGGTTTCAATACTGGAGAGTCACGATCTCAAGAGGGCAGCTCGGCGGACTTTTAAATCCACGTCTCTTATGACATCCTCCTCCCTTGTGAAGGCAGGAGGGCAACAATTAAAGGTCAGGGCAATCAAAGGCTTATGTTACAACTCTGAACGGCACTGGCTAGGCCAGCATTTGGGGGAAACTCAAGAATGGTTGCCCGACTGATACGATCACAAGCACTAACAGCGCAAAACTTGATACTGGTCATAATTGCACTTGCCAAACCTGGTTATTAATCCACACATGCCCAGGCACTGCTGTTTCTTTATCAAATAGCTTGGATGAGGTGAGTGAGCAAAGTGAAAAAGATTGCTTAAAAGGGGGACCAAGCCAAAAAAGGGGATGGGAGGAAGGGGTTGGGGGGGAGATAAATTGTGACAACTATGCAGCTCTTTAGATTCTGCACACTTCACTGTATGAACTTGATATATAGCTCAACAGATGATCGATCTCTCTGTGTGCTTTCTAAAAAAATGTTGCATAAGTATAACCAAAGTGGGTCATGGGGTCCTCAAAATCTGAGATCTGAGGGCTGAATTTGCTGCAGGTGGGACTCCAAGGCAGCTGAGATTAAAAGTGTTTCTTCAGGAACTTTTTAGCACCAGAAGCTAGCTGTGTATGGCTGACTACTCTAGCAAAGTTTGAGTCAAAAGGTTAACCAAGCCCTGTTTATTCAGATAACTCGTGCAGTGACCTTGCAACCATAGAACTCCCGATGATCTTGCAAACTTAAAATCCGGCTTGGGATCAAAGCTTGATCATCTCTTGGGGAAAACACCTAAGGATATACGTTTGATTTTCACGGAGAGGAGTATTGAACTATCTTCCCTGAATTATTGACTCTTTTTGACCCTTCGAAAGGTCGAAAGCTAAAAAAAAAATTATAAGACCTCATAAGATTGTGAAAGCAAATAATATTGCAAAACGCTTGGAAAAGTGACAAAAATAGTGGCACTTGCTACTGGTTGCTGAATAATCACACAAACAAAATTGAGTTATCAAGTTTTCTCTGAAAAAAATAGGGTGATCAGTAAGGAGGAGGGAGGCAGGGAGTTAGGAGGGTTGAATTAGGAGGGTTGAAAGGGAGGAGAGGAGGTTGGAATAACCAGGGAGTTAAAAGTCAAATAAGGTTCTTGGGCCTCAGTTACTAACAATTTACACATTCTACTTCTTACGCCAGTGGAGACTCATATCCTTCCATCAACTCAGCATCGCTTTCATTTTCTCCATTCCACACAGTACTGGCAATAAGACCGCTAAAGCCATGACCTTGACGAGAATTGGCCATTTTTAAATTTCAATATTTTCTCTCGATTTACACGAATCACAAAGAGCGGGAAATGCATTCATAACCATGCCAATTTTTCTTGAATCTGTGGAGTCTTGCTACGGCTGTAAAGACCTTTACGAAGTACTGGGCGTAAGAAAAGAGGCGAAGGATAATGAGATTAAGCGTGCATACCACAAACTATCGCTGAAGGTGCATCCAGATAGGGTTGAGTCTCAGGAGGTTGAAAAAGCAACTATCAAATTTCAGGTTAGTACACTAGCTAACGACTTGCTAATGCTGTTAAATATAATTTTAACTATTGTGACATCTCGAGTAAAATTTCCACCTCCATTAGTCTAGTGCCTGACTCTCTTACATGGAGGCATACACAAAAAGAACGAAAAAGAGTCTGGTCTGAATGTTTTGTCAATTATGCCCAGAAATAAAGGCATGAAATTTAATGGAGGTGGAGGGCACAGGGAGGTGGTGCAAGGGTTGTGTATGACAAATGCGCATTCCTGAGATATTTATAGATGTCCAAAGCCAGGGTTTCATTTAGAAAATTGTCAAAGGGGGGGCAACTGGAGGAATCTGGATATTAAGGTGGGGGGGCCATGATGCCAAGGGGCAGCTGCCCCCCCCCCCCCCTAAATGAAACCCTGAAAGCACTTCCCCACCTGATACTGGCTGGGGATATAGGGTCATAGTTCCATTAGTTCCAAGGCTTGGGATTAGGTGGGCATCCATAGATATTTGCTATTGTCCACAGCATTGCTAGACCACCTGACATGGTGGTGGGGGAAATGGCATTATATTATAGGCAAGCAATCATGAAGTTTCTGTTGCACTTCATGATTGCTTGCCTATAATATAATGCATCACTGTACAGGTTTTGGGGAAGATTTACTCTGTCCTGAAGGACAAGGACAAACGTTCTATATACGATGAAGAAGGGATTGTGGATGAAGAAGATGACACCATTTTTGAACAGGTTAGATGACTAAAGATCAAATTAAGTGATGTTTGTATGCTTCATCAGTCAACGATGATTTCATTCTAGAAAACTAGGTTCTGGTTGGTTGAAGTATGTTACACACTGGGTTGAAGGGTTAACCGATTAACTGCGTTATTAAAAAAATTGTATTATAACGCGTTGGTTGGGGTCACTTTCAAGTGACTGCCTCGCCTCGTTCAGCACTAGAGAGGAAAACGCCTGAAGCTTAGACTAGAATTTGAAGAGCTTCACTATCATATGCCCTAAAGCAAAGCAGTGTCTTGGCTACCAAATTAGGAAAACTATCTAGTCTGCCACGCTTTAGTTTCCGTTATCAGTTCGTGGTTCTCTATCTCAAATGCTATCTTCGATGTTGAGGCAATGTTTAGCTAACAATTGACTTTTATGATGCTCTTCTGTAGAAACATGCACAGATGGAGTGTAGAAGCTTGACCTGAGCTTTAAGGAAGCTATTAGACGATGACCTAAGCGCTAGCAGTGAAGGTAGGGAACTATAATTTTGTGATCAAATAATTTTCTGTGTAGCTAGCTAGCTTATCTTGTTAGATAGAGTGATGGGTTTATGCTTGCTGGTAATGGATTCTTATAAGCAGCACTTTTATTCTAGAAGTGCCATATAAAACCAACTTGCTATTTTTTTAGTGGACTAATCTGCATAAAATTGCTATTGACACCAATTGGTGTCAACCACCGTTCAAAGCTTGCACATGTATGGTGCAAATTGCAGTTAATTGAACTCGATGGAGACCGCACAAGTGAGACAGGTGCATGCACCGTTTGTATGGCTAACTACCCACAACTAGGCACTGCTGGAAGCTGTGTTGATTTATTATCAAGTTATCTTGTGGCTTTTGTAGCTGATAGCTTCTGTGAGAGGGTTCATCGTCACGGTTGCAAAACTAACATACATACATATATATGTAATTTTTCATACTGCTTATTTTGCCAGCATAAATGCTCGTATGCTTGCTGGATCGACTCCAAACACTTCTCCCATACATGTACGTGCTCAATAAGGTCCGTGAAGAAGTAGATGGTTGGATACCAGTGAATGTAGGGAAGAAGTGCACTGGTATGTCGAAGTAGATGAAGCCATCAAGGACAAACTTATCTTATAACTTAACCATAGAAGTCTGAAGTCCTGTTGCACGTACAACAAACATAATAAAGACATGCCCCATGCAATAAGTAGTGCTTACTGATTGCAGAGATTTTACCCTTGTGATGTAACCTTTCCACTCTTAAGTACACCTGTGGCCAAACAGATGGTCCATCATCCTTAGAGACACCTCTGACACAGAGTTCTCTGCTGGCCAAAATATTAATGCGTATTAATGCTTATAATCTGCATAATGCATTAGCTCTCTTACATTTTTGCTTGGTCTATACATGGTTGAGGTGAGGCCTGGTATCTAAGACGTGGCTTGCTATATAGGGCAAGGCTTGCTAAGCACTCTGAAGTCTTCAACATTTCTCTGCTAAGCACTCTGAAGTCATCAGCATTTCTATGGCAAAGCCTGCTAAGCACTATAAAGTCTTCAGCATTTCTAAGGCAAGGCCTGCTGCTAAGCACTGTAAAGTCTTCAACATTTCTAAGGCAAGGTTTGCTAAACTACTAGAGGTTCTGTGAGGGGTTTAGAAAAGGACGTTGTTTTACAAGCCTTACTCGACACCAAGCTTTGCCTTACATGATGCTTAGCAAACCTAACCTCTGCAAAACACAAAGGCTTTGCCTAATGCAGCTTAGCTAAACAGAGTAGTAATACACTAGTTATACTGAAGGCAAAGCCACCAAGTGTAGAGCTCGACCTGAAATACAGCCACTAGTGTGCACAGGCCAATATAAGCCCAGTACAGTTAGAAAGCTATACTTACTACAGTCATCAATGAACTTCTTGAGGGCCACAATGACATCTTGGAAGAACTAAGCAAATGGCTAGGCTAATAAAATATTCGCTCAATTTAGCTTCCTCAGAAATGAGTTATAGATTACTGGGGCGCGCACTGATAATGTGATGCCCTCTGATTTAAAAGAATTGACGTGGAAACTTTACGCTGTTGTTTTGTTGGGTTTTTATCCGATGTTCTGCCCATAAACTAATAAACTCAGACTTCTATAAAAGGGACTAACTATTCCTAATATCGTAAGAACTCAGGCTGAGATTGCGCTTCTATCTTCCTCAAAGTCATAATATTGCCGTTGGAATGGGTACAGAATTGGAACATTTTTATGGCGCCTACTGTAGCTATACTGGGACACAGATTGGACTAACATGATACTGGGTTCAGGCAGGTTGACAAGAGGTCTATTGGGGGGTGGGGGGATGACACACTGAACCAACACCACATTGGGTTGACAGTAGCTATGTGGAGACCTCTACTTGGCCAATATCGCACTGGGTTGAAGTAAGTTGACAATATGAGAACACACACTGGACCAACACCACACTAGTGGAGGCACATTGAATTACATTGACGATAGCTCTATGGGGACATGCACAACCAATGCCATGCTGGTTGGGGCAGGTTGAAGTAAGTTGACAATGGGACATCCACTCCAGCATATCACACTGGTTGAGGAAGGTTGAAGTAATTTGACAGCTCTGTGGGGACCCACACTGGATCAACACTAAACTGGGTTGAAGTACATACTTTAAATATTTTTTTAAGTATGTGTGTGAATGTGTCTGAGTTTGTGCCTAGAGGCACTTAATTGCAGTCAGTCAGTTCAGGTTCAGTTAGCTTCCACTCCGAAGTGTGGTGTTGGTCTGGTAATGTTCCGCACACAACTCTTCCAACATGTATATCCATGAGTCAGGATGAAGTGTGGTGTTGGTCTGGTAATGTTCCGCACATAACCTCTTCCAACATGTATATCCATGAGTCAGGATGAGTTCAAGTATTACTGAGTCAGTGATAGTGGCATCATCTTGTCTCTTTCGCTTATCCTTTGCCACCATTTTTCCTCCTCTTCTTTCACCTGACTTTGTTGAATCCCCCCCCCCCACACACACACATGCACACACCTCCAACCCACTTCTTCCCTTCCTCTTATCATTATCTCACATGTGGTTGCCTTTCTTCTCTCCATCACTGAACTGCCATCCTCAGGACAAGGACTGGTGTGAGTATTGGAGGTTGCTCTTCCCCAAGATCACCGTGGAAGACATCAGCAAGTTTGAGGAGTCGTATAAAGGGTCGGAAGAGGAGAGAGATGCAATCAAGTCAACCTACCTTGAGAAGGAGGGGAACATGGATGCTATTATGGAGGAGGTACATTTTCATGCATGTGTGTGAGGTGGGAAAGATTGAGCACAAGCACACAACTAACTGGAGCACTAGATAACTCTGTAACTAACTGGAGCAAAAGTTAATTCTGTGTAACTAACTGGAGCACTATTTCTCTGTATAACTAACTGGAGCACAAGTTAACTCTTGTGTTACTAACTGGAGCACTATTTCTCTGTGTAACTAACTGGAGCACTTGTTACTGTTGGTTCTGGCATCTATTTGTTAAGCTTTGAACATAACTGTGTCCCCTCCTACTCCTAAGTCAATGTTTCTTCCATTGCTCGAGGCTAGCAAGTTTGTAGGTGAGCTATCCATGCAAGACAAGCCCCAAGTACTGGTGTGCAACAGTTCAACCGTTTCCCATCCCTCCTGGCTTAGCCCAGTACATACACACAGCGACCCATGCAGATAAGAAACAGCGCATGGGCATTACTTGTTAAGCTCCTGCTCAGTTTTAATGGCTCATTTTGTTGATGATACTATAAGTAACTTGCTTAGCAACTAGGATTTACAGTATGACCATGGTAAGGTTCTGTAGATTGAGATGTGGTTTATCTAAGTTAATGGATGGATGGCCTGTAATCCCAACACTATAACATTTAGCTTGTTTTGTTCCCTTACCAGATAATGTGTGCCACCCTGGATGATGAGGGTCGTTTCAGGGAGCTGATTGAGGGGTGGATAAAAGAAGGAGAGGTTCCTCCTTTCCCGGCTTTTGTGAAGGAAACAAAGACCAAGAGGAAGAAGCGCAAGATGAAGTGGAAAGCTGAGGCAGAGGAAGCTGAGAAATCTGAGAAATCACTTCGAGGATTGAAGAAAAAAGGCTGTGGTAAGTAAGGATGGTATGCAGGGTTTAATTTAGGGGGGGGGACTGCCCCCCCTGGAAATTGTAATTGTATTATTAAAATTCTTGATGTTGATAAGTGCTTGACATCATGCCCCCCTTTAATATCCAGATTCCTCCAGTTGCCCCCCCTTGGACAATTTTCTAAATGAAACCCTGCTATGCATGTAGGATTGTTGGGAGTTGACCTCTTCCTTTTCCACACATCCCTCACCACACACACACCCCTAACCGCCTCTCCACCTCTACTCTCCCCCCCCCCCCCAAGCTCTCCTCAACATCTCTCCTTGTCTCCCTCCACCTTTGAACTGGTTGTCCTTATCAATATTTCATTGCAGATGCCAGCCTGACTTCTATCATAAGAACCAGGAAACAGACTCGGGAGCAGAAGATGGATAATGTGCTGGAGACTCTGGAAGAGAAGTATGTCTCCAAGAAACCCAAAACTGCCACAAAGACTCATGACCCGAGTAGTGTGGAAGGTACCCGGCCAAAGAGTGGCAAAGGAAAAAAAGTGAAAAGGAAGAAAGCATAACCTGAGGTCTCATCACAGAGCTTCCTTCTCTATAACATATTCTGCGGTTTATTATCTGTATAAGTCTGCAAATACGTACTCTTATTATGAAGTGAGTCTAGTAACTAAACAATAAACATTATTCTTTTGGCAAACTTTCAGTTGACATAGTAGGTGGAGTAACTAGCTGATGATCAACTTAAATTTATTCATTCGCTTAACCTTTCAGCTATATGCTCGAGCCTTCATCGGGAATAATGAAATCTCATTCCCGACCATTTTTTTTCTTTGTTGTATTATTTACAGTATTATTATTTATTACATGGTTATGGGAGGACAAGTACCAGGAAGACATCGTTTCGTAACCTTGTGGTTACGACTTTAGAGCTCCATAGATTCTGCACACTTCACAGTATGAACTTGATATAGAGCTCAAATGTTATATCTCTCTGTGTGCTCTCTTTTGGTATTATAGGCTAAAGTTACATGCAGCCTAAGTGGGTTACATCAAAACCCGAGTGCCTGAATTGGAAAGTGCTAGCCAGTTGGAATGTTATCTGTGGCTAGAAAAAGTCCTACTCTGCAACACAGTGTTGATTTAGGTGCAAAAACACCTAAAAACGTAGATTTAGGTGATAAAACGTAGAATTAGGCAAGCGTGTGGTGCAACAACAAAAAATGGCACCCGTGCTTGCCTAATTCGGTGCAGCTAACTCCTCTAACTTTCAATTCTGCTTACTCCTAGTTGATAATGAAGACGATGAAATCACCCCTAACCCCATTTCAGTGTTGAATGTTTCTGAAGCAACCACTTTAGATAAACCCCCAGCACTTACAGCTTTTTTCGCCACCTTGGAAGAATCTGCTGACGCGTGCATTTATGCCAAGCAACCCAAATCTCTTCCTCCAACTCCTCCAGTAATTTTTTTACTTTGGCCTATGGAGTCCAACAAATAAACTGTCTTTCTTCCAATCGTTCACCTATGCCAAATGTCTTGATGTGTTTTCAATCACTGCATGGCTCACAAAACACATTTGATGGCGAGATCTTTCCATCAGGATCACTATTTACTGGCAAGTCAGGGATGACAGAGCTGGTGTTGTTTGGGTTGCTATATCAGCCCCATTTCTTCTCAACATGTTTCAGTAAATACATCTGCAGAGCTAATGCATTACGGAAGAGAAAGTGGATGCATGAGGATGACCAATCAACATCTGCAATGTTGAAATCACCAAGTAAGATAATGTGAAGAACTTGGTAGGGATGAGACAGCATCAAAATGTCTACATAAATAGCAGGAAACAGGACTAGAAGGAAGGATACACCCATAGCTAATGTAAGTATTAGTACGCTATTTTTTGTGATAACTTATTCACTCACAACTTAGTCCAACTAATATAAATGGCCCCACAGACAAAATGGGCAACATTCTTTATCTAATTCAGAAATTGTCCCAACGAAACCTCTATCACCTCCATCAGTTCATTGACCTGCAGTGACAATTTTGGTCAGTCGTCACCACACACCTGCTACATCCTCCTCCCTCCTCTAGTACTCGACTGAACTATGCTAAGCTGACTTAGTTTGTTCACAAGATCACCTCATGCATGTCAACCATTACCACTGTGTTCTGCCACTATCTACTCACATTTTTGTGCATAAGCCCAATGTTGTAGGAGTTCATAATAATAATAATCTTCCTAAATGCTGACACCTATTTGCGAAGGTAGAAAGGACCTTTCCCTTTGTGGAGGGGCCGTATCTTACTGTCTTTGTTTGATCCCTGGCATTTTCTCCCACTAACTAAAGGTCAGTCAAAAACACGTACCCTGCATTTAATCTGGTTTCCTTCTATATAGAAGGGTTCAGAGTATTATTTATCATCTGAAACAGCATGCTTTCCCAATTATGGGAAAGTAAATTTGAAGTCATGACAACTGAACTGTACCCATTCCAGATAAAGCTCATCAACCACTTTTCAAAGTTCCCATAGTAACATTTTGAAAGTAGCAATGAGCATTTTCCCCCTCTTGATAAGCAAAGTTTCCATTGTCGCACTATAAGACTGTTTTACTGCAGTCCCTATTACGATGTGTTCATTAAGTTTGGATTTTTGAAAAATTTGGAAAACGACAGCTCTCTCATCTCACTAACAAGGTGTTGATCTTTTGATGAGCAGAAACAACAATGTTGGGGAAATGGTTTGAAATGGAATATGAGTAAAAGGCTGAAAACAGGAATATTCTGCTTACCATCCTGACTGCTGTTCAGGCGAAGTCATGCATTATGGGGTCATTACAAAGTTTCAGATGGCAAGGGGGGGAAAGTGAGATAAAGTCTAATTGAGCTGAAGACAACCCCCAAAATTTAAAAAGTGGCTTGAATGCTATTTTCTCGACGTTTTGCTGCAACTAAATCTTAAGAATTGAAAACTGTTGTGGTCAGTACTACGATGGTGCAGCCAATATGTCAGGGAATCAGGTTGAGCATTTCCACAAAAATAACTGCCAAGTGCAGCATTCTTTACATGCATGCTATAGCCATGCACTGAACCTGGCCACTGAAGATGCTATCAAGGGCATACAATTATGCGCTACTGTTTATGAAATCATCAAGCAAGTCACCAAAACATGAAACCATCTTTAAAGCAATCAAAGATATTGAGATCTCATCTGGCTCAATTGGAATTCGTATTCCTGTCCAACTCGCTGGACAGTTAGGGGGAAAGCTCTAGCATCAACAGTAACATTACTGCACTTTGCAATGAAGTTAGGCAATCTGCTGAAACTAATCGGGCCTCAGTTGAAGCATCAGATCCTGCACTTCCACACAGGAAGAAGGTTCCAAGGATATATGAATGGGCGAGCATCCTGATAATGTTGAAGAACATTTACAGTCGTTAGCAATACGTTTGGAACATGACCTACAAACACAGCTGGCTGTAGCTAAGAAGAGTCCCCCCCCCCACCTGATCTGAAGTCCATTTTTAGCCTTCCTTAAAACTAAACAGTGCTGAGAGAAGCTTCTCTGCGGAAGGGATGAAAGTAGTGAAGTTGATATTGTTTATAGCAGCAACTAAAGCTGCCGAGAGGAGTTTCAGTGCTCTTTGCCGTTAAAGACATGGCTGCAGACAACAGCCACCCAGCATCTGGTTAAAGACATGGCTGCATACAACAGTCACCCAGCATCTGGTTAAAGACATGGCTGCATACAACAGCCACCCAGCATCTGGTTATAGACATGGCTGCATACAACAGCCACCCAGCATCTGGTTAAAGACATGGCTGCATACAACAGCCACCCAGCATCTGGTTATAGACATGGCTGCATACAACAGCCACCCAGCATCTGGTTATAGACATGGCTGCATACAACAGCCACCCAGCATCTGGTTAAAGACATGGCTGCATACAACAGCCACCCAGCATCTGGTTAAAGACATGGCTGCATACAACAGCCACCCAGCATCTGGTTATAGACATGGCTGCATACAACAGCCACCCAGCATCTGGTTATAGACGTGGCTGCATACAACAGCCACCCAGCATCTGGTTATAGACGTGGCTGCATACAACAGCCACCCAGCATCTGGTTATAGACATGGCTGCATACAACAGTCACCCAGCATCTGGTTATAGACATGGCTGCATACAACAGTCACCCAGCATCTGGTTATAGACATGGCTGCAGACAACAGCCACCCAGCATCTGGTTATAGACATGGCTGCATACAACAGCCACCCAGCATCTGGTTATAGACGTGGCTGCAGACAACAGTCACCCAGCGTCTGGTTATAGACATGGCTGCATACAACAGCCACCCAGCATCTGGTTATAGAATACAACAGCCACCCAGCATCTGGTTAAAGACATGGCTACATACAACAGCCACCCAGCATCTGGTTATAGAATACAACAGCCACCCAGCATCTGGTTATAGACATGGCTGCATACAACAGCCACCCAGCATCTGGTTATAGACGTGGCTGCATACAACAGCCACCCAGCATCTGGTTATAGACATGGCTGCATACAACAGCCACCCAGCATCTGGTTAAAGACATGGCTGCATACAACAGCCACCCAGCATCTGGTTAAAGACATGGCTGCATACAACAGCCACCCAGCATCTGGTTAAAGACATGGCTGCAGACAACAGTCACCCAGCATTGGCTGGTTATAGACATGGCTGCAGACAACAGTCACCAAACATTGACTAAACTGGAGTATGATTTTGCATATTCATCAAGAAAAGACAGGTGCGTTGTTTATGTATGTTGTTACAAATGAGTTAATTTTACTGGGAGTGTTATTGTGATTAGTATTGCATTATTTTATTTTTTTCCCATGGACTCTAATATCCAATATTCTGGGGGGTCTTCAAATCCCAAAGCCCTCCCACCCCCCAGTACCAATGAATGTTGGTGTCATGGATGTGTATTTTCACCTCCAGGTAGTTTCTCATGCAAATTCAGACTTTCAGAAGTAGTGTATCATTAGATATACACTTCATAGTTAGCAATTAGAAGATGAATTCTTGCCCTGTGACTGACCCACCACCTTGAATCACTAGTCAACTTTTGATGACAACTTGAACCTCTCCCAGGTACTTACAATACTAGAGGTGAAGCTGCAGGACCTCTAGGCTGTCCACACTCTGTCAAAGACTTGTGCTAGCGTGCTATCATGGCATGTTGCAATGGTTGATTTTCCCAGCATAGTTCTAATAGCAAACAGCAGCGTATTATGTTCAAGAACTACTACACCAGAACAAATCCTGCCAGCAGAAGCTATTTCAGTCAATCTGCAAGCTTAAGATGCCCTCTCAGTGGAACTACAAGAAGATATCCTTTCAGGGGGGACAGTTGCATTTTTTATTTTTTACTTGTGTAGAGCTCCGTAGATTCTGCAAACTTCATGGTATGGACTTGATATATAGCTCTCTCTGTGTGCTCTCTTGATACTAAAATATGTTTCATAGGTATAACTATAGGCAAGTTACTAGACCTAAAGTGGAGGGACCTCAAAAACCTGAATGCCTGCAACCTCTACATAAATAACTCCAGATTGCTAAGTGCTAAAGATGAAATTGGTATATACCAGTGGCTAGAAGAAGCCCTAGCGTTAAAATTTAAGTACGTACGAGGTCAAGCGCGCGGGTGGAAAATGAATTTCGTTAAAAATAATTTTCCACCCACGCGCTAACCACGTACTAAAATTTTAACGCGTAATGAAACCACTCATTTTTTTTTTTTTGTAGAAAAACATGCAGACAATACAATGCAGTACAGAGTACAACGTCCTTTTAAGTAAGTAAGTAAGAACAATAAATAATTAATCTAAAGAGTTCCATCAACCTTGGCCCCAACTGGAGGGTTGCGGCTAAGCCAGAGCGTAGCATTTCCTCTCCAGAGGCTGACCGACAACCGTTGGAAAATATGCCGTGCATCCGGTGAAGAACTCCCCAATCGCTGTGCTTGGTGACGACCGATGTCCGAGATGGTTCGGGCAGCCTCCTCACTCCAACTCCCAAGTGATTCCACAACTAGGGGAACGAAATCGACACCCACCGACTGGCAATCCACTCATTGAAGATTCCTCTAGCCACCGTTACCAATTTCAGCACTTAGCAATCTGGAGTTACTAATTTGGCGGTTGCAGGCATTCAGGTTTTTGAGGTCCCTCCACTTTAGGTCTAGTAACTTGCCTATAGTTATACCTATGATTCAGTATCAAAAGAGAGCACACAGAGATACCTATCTTTTGAGCTATATATCAAGTCCATACCATGAAGTTTGCAGAATCTACAGAGCTCTAAAGTTGTAACCATAAGTAAAAAGTAAAAAAAATTAACTGTCCCCCCTTCAGTAGTGCAGCAAACAAGTTGCCCTTCATGAGTGCTGCAAGATGTTCTCGTACCCTTCTGACCAGTGCTACAAGCAACATGCAATAAGAAGTGTTGCAAGCAAGAATCTAGCAACCAACTTTGATTTCAACTGCCCTCCTTGATCCCCCCCCCCCCCCCCCCCCCCCCCCCTCCCTCCCTAGCACAACATAACCGCTCCTCATTCCTAAAAACTGTTATATACATCAATTGATATACATCAATTGTGACATTGTCAATTACAGAAAAAATATTATGCAGGATGGTGCATGTATCATACATGCTGTGCATTCATACTCTATTGAAGTTCAATAAGAAGTTGTGTAAAAAATAAAATTATATATATTATGTGCAGATCAACTATGATGCTAAGCTGAAGAGGAAATAAAACATCTCTGAGTTCACATGAGTTTCCTTTTCTTTCTCTTGGTCTTGTTCTTTTCTTTTTCTAGTTTCTTCTCCAGAGCTTCACGGCGACGCAACTCCACGTCCTGGCACATGCAAGCATCAACATGCACACACGCGCAGCACAGGTGGTGGTTGTGAGAGGGCAGTAATAAATGCTTACGTGGACCAGATAATTAGCTTGAAGCTCTCTCTCTATATATAATATATACTATAATACTGCAGGTGCATACTGGACCAATATCACACTGGGTGGAGGTAGGTTGAAGTAGGTTGAGAATGGCTCTATGGGCACACACATTGGACCGACACCGCACTGGCTTGAAGCAAGTTGAAGTAGGTTGACAATAGCTCTGTGGGGGCACACTACCAGTGTTTTTCGGGCAACCCCCCCCCCCCCCCCCCTTGAACATACCATTAGTGCCCCTTATAGTGCCCCTTATACATTAGTGCCCCTTATAAAATAAAAGTCCTGGTTTCTAGACTTTGTTTTCAGTTAAGCAGGACGTAAGAAACCTGGTAAACTGCTGGAACATTTTAAGCGTGCGGTTGGAAAAAAAAATTTAAGGAGTTTTAAGGATATTCATTTTCCAACCAGGTACTTGACCACATATATATACTCAAGTTTTAGTGCCTAATGGAAAAAGAAAAAGTCGTTGCTGCATGCAATAGGTCCTCTAGCCACTGCCTTGACAATCTTCAGCAAAATCAGGCACTCAGGTTTTGAGGTACCCCCACTTTAGCTCCTGTAACTTGGCTCTAGTTATACCAATGAAAAATATTTTAGCATCAAAAGAGAGCACACAGAGAGACCTATCTTTTGAGCTAATTATAAAGTCCATATCATGAAGTGTACAATATCTATGGAGCTATAAAGTGGTAACCACACGTTTTTAACGCTACTAGTTCATGGTATCGTTCCCCTAAGGCGTGAGCTGAGACTATAGGCCAAAAATAGGTTTAATATTAATTTTCTTTTGCTAATAAGAAATGCTATATACTAAGATGAGAACAAAATCATATATTTCATTGAGTTTTTGGACCTAGTGATTCTTTCTGCTGTCACATCCTGCTAAATATTGACCTAATATAGGCAGGAATGCGAAATAACTTTTAAAATACAAATGTGATAATAAAAAATTAATAGAAACATCGAAAAGCTCAAAACCCTTTTCAACAACATTTGGCATATTGTCAGATTCTGAGGAAGTGTCTTTTTTTAGTTTGGTTTGTAAATTGAATATTAAACTTGGTCTTTCGTCGCCGAGTGCCGTCCTCCCCCCATTCCCTTATTGCCCCTTTAGATCATCCTAACGCCCCCAGGATGGGGTGGGGTCGCCCACTTTGGGAAACACTTCAATGTCACACTGGGTGGAGGAAGGTTGAAGTAGGTTGACGATAGCCCTATGGGGACACACACTGGACCATTGAGGCAGGTTGACAATAGCTCTATGGAGACACACACTGGACCAACATCACACTGGGTTGAGGCAGGTTGAAGTAGGTTGACAATAGCTCTATGGGGACACACACTGGATCAACACCACACTGGGTTGAGGCAGATTGAAGTAGGTTGACAATAGCTCTATGGGGACACACACTGGACCAACATCACACTGGGTTGAGGCAGGTTGAAGTAGGTTGACAATAGCTCTATGGGGACACACACTGGATCAACACCACACTGGGTTGAGGCAGGTTGAAGTAGGTTGACAATAGCTCTATGGGGACACACACTGGACCAACATCACACTGGGTTGAGGCAGGTTGAAGTAGGTTGACAATAGCTCTATGGGGTATGGGGACACACACTGGACCAACATCACACTGGGTTGAGGCAGGTTGAAGTAGGTTGACAATAGCTCTATGGGGACACACACTGGACCAACATCACACTGGGTTGAGGCAGGTTGAAGTAGGTTGACAATAGCTCTATGGGGACACCAACTGGACCAATACCACACTGGGTTGAGGCAGGTTGATAATAGCTATGGGGACACACACTGGACCAACACCACACTGGGTTGAGGCAGGTTAAGTATGTAGGATGAAAAGAGCTCCTCTATATGGTGTGCAGTCTGATAAGTAGAGGATCATTACTCCACCCACCTTGGAAGGCGACTCATCCTCAGGAACTGGTGGTGCAATTCTCTTGCCAGGAGACGTAGTGAGGGTATTAATGTTGGAGGTGGGTGTGGCATGTGATGGTACGGTAGGGAGCATAGAGGACGGGATTTTGGCTGCCCATGTACCAGTGGTCTCTGGCCACCCACAGGAGCCCCGTTCAGGGGGGAAATCTGCATAATGTATTAAGTATATAGTATTAAACATGGCCAAGCTTCTGGATACTCCATGTTGCATTAAATATTATAGCACTTAGACGGGGTCCTAAAATTTCACAGGAGTGGGGAGGTGTCTGGGGGGCTACTAGAGACTATTACAAACTTGCTAATATTTGCTCTTCTGTTCTCTTGTTACAAAGACTCCTGGTAAGCTTTGCTTCCTCTACAGCTTACTTCAGTCAAATAGCTCCCAGAATCAGGACAATCCACTTAAAAGAGGGCGGAAGGTCCAGGTTGGCCCTTCCGATCATGCATAAAATTAAAAATGAAGGCTTCTCCACCCCCCCCAACCAGAAGTAAATCTTCTTAATGATACACTCTACCGGGCATGTGCATGTAAAAAACTACTTTTCCAAAAAATTAGTGTGTGTGTGTGTGAAAACAAATAAATTTAAAATCTGACGTTTGTTCGGTAGCTATAGTGGTTCACCTTTATGTGTTATATACCTAGTACTCCCTACATTGGATTGACCCACTCTTCCAAAAGGCAGACGGTACCCCCCCCCCCCCCCCCCCCCCCCCCCCCCACACACACACACAACAACCAAAGCTCAATCCCAGCTAAAACGTGCGTTGAGAGCTTCTTAGTTGCTTGAATGGAGGATGCACAGCAAGTTCAAGCGTTTCGTTGGCCTTTGACCACTCTCAGTATTCCATGAACCCTTCACTAAGGCATATCCATTATGAAGAAGGAACTGCAAGACATGAGACAACAATGAATTACATCATCATGTCGTGCAGGAAGAAGGAGTGGAAAGGGGGGGACATCCTCCTCCTCGCTGATAGAAATGCCCACCCTCGGCAAGATATCAATTATTATCATGTAACATCGTGTTTTTGTTATGTTTTAATCTTGAGAACAAGATTTTGAGCATCGCTGATATCTGGCCCTTCTTAAAGTGTTTTGTCTTAAAGGTGGGAGGGAGGACCATGGAAATAATTTTGGGTACACCAAATATCCTCCTTTCCCACCCACCCCTCCCACCCACCCACCCCTCCCACCTAGCGTAAGAGTCTTCATGCAAGTAAGTTCACCCACCCACTGACACATCTTCCTTGTTCCTGCTCCACCTCCTTGCCATGGCAACGTCCCTGTAGAGTCGTTGATTGGCTGAAGTGGCTAGCACCTGCAAATCCTGGCATGCCACACCTTCAAACTCGGCCGATGTGATCATCTCGTTCTCGAAGGCACTCGGCATAAACACTGCCGTCTTCAAATACTCTGAGGGTGGGAGGGGTCATGATAGGGAATAAAGAGCTCTGAACAGGCAGCCAAGCAGTGCATTGAGAGTGGCAAGGGTTGGTGTGTGTGTTTGTGTGTGTGCTATGTGATCCACTATTAGTACTGATGCTATGTGGCATTAGTACTGATGCTATGTGGTCCACTATTAGTACTGATGCTATGTGGTCCACTATTAGTACTGATGCTATGTGGTCCACTATTAGTACTGATGCTATGTGGTCCACTATTAGTACTGATGCTATGTGGTCCACTATTAGTACTGATGCTATGTGGTCCACTATTAGTACTGATGCTATGTGGTCCACTATTAGTACTGATGCTATGTGGTCCACTATTAGTACTGATGCTATGTGGTCCACTATTAGTACTGATGCTATGTGGTCCACTATTAGTACTGATGCTATGTGGTCCACTATTAGTACTGATGCTATGTGGTCCACTATTAGTACTGATGCTATGTGGTCCACTATTAGTACTGATGCTATGTGGTCCACTATTAGTACTGATGCTATGTGGTCTACTATTAGTACTGATGCTATGTGGTCCACTATTAGTACTGATGCTATGTGGTCCACTATTAGTACTGATGTTATGTGGTCCACTATTAGTACTGATGCTATGTGGTCCACTATTAGTACTGATGCTATGTGGTCCACTATTAGTACTGATGCTATGTGGTCCACTATTAGTACTGATGCTATGTGGTCCACTATTAGTACTGATGCTATGTGGTCCACTATTAGTACTGATGCTATGTGGTCCACTATTAGTACTGATGCTATGTGGTCCACTATTAGTACTGATGCTATGTGGTCCACTATTAGTACTGATGCTATGTGGTCCACTATTAGTACTGATGCTATGTGGTCCACTATTAGTACTGATGCTATGTGGTCCACTATTAGTACTGATGCTATGTGGTCCACTATTAGTACTGATGCTATGTGGTCCAGTATTAGTACTGATGCTATGTGGTCCACTATTAGTACTGATGCTATGTGGTCCACTATTAGTACTGATGCTATGTGGTCCACTATTAGTACTGATGCTATGTGGTCCACTATTAGTACTGATGCTATGTGGTCCACTATTAGTACTGATGCTATGTGGTCCACTATTAGTACTGATGCTATGTGTAAACAAAAATCTGATTCATGGATATCACAGAGTACTAAAAGAGCTCTCAAATGACATACATAGCCCAAAAAATGAGCAAACGGTTTTAAAGTTATTCTCGCCACAAGAAAAGTGTATGTGGTGTGTGTTATGTGATATGTGATGTGTGTGCTCTATGTGGTGTGTTATGTGGTGTGTGTGTGTGTGATATGTTCTATTGTTCACTATACAACTCCAACACCGATGCACTGCTATCACACTGCATAACACCAAGTTACACGGAGTGATTCTAATCCCTTGTTCAGAACAGATTGTGAGTCGACGCTGGGCATTATGATGCTGCTAGATTGCCATCAGGGACCACACATCAGCCAGTGTTGAGAGGTGTCCCAGCCTTAACCCTTAACCCACTTCTAGTGACAGTGTCTCCCTACTCTCCATGTGACCCAGCCTTAACCCACTTCTAGTGACAGTGTCTCCCTACTCTCCATGTGACCCAGCCTTAACCCACTTCTAGTGACAGTGTCTCCCTACTCTCCATGTGACCCAGCCTTAACCCACTTCTAGTGACAGTGTCTCCCTGCTCTCCATGTGACCCAGCCTTAACCCACTTCTAGTGACAGTGTCTCCCTACTCTCCATGTGACCCAGCCTTAACCCACTTCTAGTGACAGTGTCTCCCTACTCTCCATGTGACCCAGCCTTAACCCACTTCTAGTGACAGTGTCTCCCTACTCTCCATGTGCCCCAGCCTTAACCCACTTCTAGTGACAGTGTCTCCCTACTCTCCATGTGACCCAGCCTTAACCCACTTCTAGTGACAGTGTCTCCCTACTCTCCATGTGACCCAGCCTTAACCCACTTCTAGTGGCAGTGTCTCCCTACTCTCCATGTGACCCAGCCTTAACCCACTTCTAGTGACAGTGTCTCCCTACTCTCCATGTGACCCAGCCTTAACCCACTTCTAGTGACAGTGTCTCCCTTACTCTCCATGTGACCCAGCCTTAACCCACTTCTAGTGACAGTGTCTCCCTACTCTCCATGTGACCCAGCCTTAACCCACTTCTAGTGGCAGTGTCTCCCTACTCTCCATGTGACCCAGCCTTAACCCACTTCTAGTGACAGTGTCTCCCTACTCTCCATGTGACCCAGCCTTAACCCACTTCTAGTGACAGTGTCTCCCTACTCTCCATGTGACCCAGCCTTAACCCACTTCTAGTGGCAGTGTCTCCCTACTCTCCATGTGACCCAGCCTTAACCCACTTCTAGTGACAGTGTCTCCCTACTCTCCATGTGACCCAGCCTTAACCCACTTCTAGTGACAGTGTCTCCCTACTCTCCATGTGACCCAGCCTTAACCCACTTCTAGTGGCAGTGTCTCCCTACTCTCCATGTGACCCAGCCTTAACCCACTTCTTGTGACGGAGTATCCCTACTCTCCATGTGACCCAGCCTTAACCCACTTCTAGTGACAGTGTCTCCCTACTCTCCATGTGACCCAGCCTTAACCCACTTCTAGTGGCAGTGTCTCCCTACTCTCCATGTGACCCAGCCTTAACCCACTTCTAGTGACAGTGTCTCCCTTACTCTCCATGTGACCCAGCCTTAACCCACTTCCAGTGACAGTGTCTCCCTACTCTCCATGTGACCCAGCCTTAACCCACTTCTAGTGACAGTGTCTCCCTACTCTCCATGTGACCCAGCCTTAACCCACTTCTAGTGACAGTGTCTCCCTACTCTCCATGTGACCCAGCCTTAACCCACTTCTAGTGACAGTGTCTCCCTACTCTCCATGTGACCCAGCCTTAACCCACTTCTAGTGACAGTGTCTCCCTACTCTCCATGTGACCCAGCCTTAACCCACTTCTAGTGACAGTGTCTCCCTACTCTCCATGTGACCCAGCCTTAACCCACTTCTTGTGACGGAGTATCCCTGCTCTCCAAAGTCCTGCAGCTCCTTGTCTTTCTGGGCCAGAAGTTGGCAGAGATGAAGCTGCCTCCGATGTAACTCCCCCATCATGGAGAACAGAGGCAACACAAGATGTGTAGACAACTACGCATACACAGGAGAGAGTGAAAGAGGAAGGACGAGGGCAGGGAGGTGAGGGACGTGGGATGAAAAGAAGAGACAATGGGGACAGGGCAGGAGGAAGGGAGGGAGGGGGTAAGGCAGCAAAGAGGAGGTCGACACCCCTCAGTGGACCAACACCACACAGCTATGTATCACGTACAAAATCGACAGGAGCCGAGACACTCTTAATGAAGGGCCTCTCTGGCTGGCATACAATTTAGAGATTACAATGACTTGTGTCTAGTATACCACAGAAAGTGCTGTAATGAGATTCATAAAGTAGCATCCTGAACCCTATGTAAACAATAGCACTACAGTTTGTACATAGTTGCTTCTAGGATGGATCCCACCCAAGCATACTGGTGAGAGTGGAGTACAGCTCTATGGTGCAGAGGTGGAAGCTTATGGTGATCACACAGCAGCTGCAAGGCAACCAAGTTTTGCTAAATGGGAAAGAGCCAAACAGGAAACCGTGTGATTGGCAACACCACTAATGCGAGGTCAGCGTGGTTTCTACTGCCTCTCAACATTGGACTATGGCTAACGTGTGCTAGCTGCTTTACTACTCGTTGAACTGGATAGGCAACAGGAAAGTAAACCACGTGTCAATTCAGAGTTTGCAGGTTTTACCCAGGACTTGGATGTAACCCGGGTTTAACCCAGGTTGACCTTTTACCCAGGTTTTACTCAAACATGGATACAACCCAGGATAAGATAATAGATGCAATCGATTTATCATAAACTGTAAAGATATTATAAGAAATTAACTCTGTAATCAGGAAGTAAGACATTCAATAAATGGCAACTGTAAAGAACTAGACAAAAACAGGAGCTGTGTTTCACTCAGCATTTATTTACCAAGTGACAAGGTTGTCGACTAGAGTAAATATTTTTTATTTAATGATTTATTTAAATATTAAAACAAGATTTATGGGATTAAAGTCCAATTGATATGCAAGTTAAACAGATTTAATAGTCACTCTCGAGGTCCTCGCAGGAGCCTGTGGCAGAAGACGAGTTTCTGGGCTTTCTCATTTTTGTAATTGCAGTACAATTACTATGATGATGACCTGTGGTATTTGCTTGCCTGTTAAATAGCTCCGGTGTCCACCACCACCCAGACCAGACACTTGTGGCTCTGTGACAGGGCTACAAATAAGTGTTTTATATCACTGGGTAATACCTGGGTAAAAACCCCGGGTAAAATAGGGGTAAAACCTGGGCGAAATACCTAAAACTGGGTTAAATAGGTTTTACCCGGGTAAAATGCAAACACTACGTGTCATGTGTCACATGATAACAGAGCATCTTCTTTATGCACCTTCTCTGGGCTGCACCTTGTGCAGACAAACTGCCAGTCTAGAGGCAAGGAGGACAGTGTGGTTTGAATGGAGATCGTCGCTAGAACGGGCTGAAGGTCCTCCGCAGAACAGGTGAGGTCCATATGGGTAGGCACGGCCTCAGATCCCCGAGGAGCTTCGAACGTGATGGAGTAAGTGGCGGCATTCTGCTGAGTGTCCAGGTGAGAAGACAGAGCAGTCTGCAGGACGCTTAATGGTGCTTCCACGCTGGGGTTCAAAGTCTGCACAGTATTAGGGGAGGAGGGGAGGGAGATGAGGAACAGAAAAATGAGATTGTCAAGAAATCTAATAGCAACTATGTAGCCAGTTCCCTCTCTCTGAACTACAGAGAGTGGCAGAATGTGTGTTTACCTGATAGCAAATTAAAATAAAAAGGGCTAAAAAGAATTTGGTAAGTAGATGCCTGTCTCAACTTTCCAATCCATGCCATTGGAAAACTTCTCGAGAGTTGCAGCACCCCTCCATTGCTGGGTCAACTTAAAGCACCTCACCTCATTAAGGCAAGGCATGACGGCTGAAACAGCGACTCAATAATCGTTATTTTAAAGCAGATCAAGAAGAACTGCATGTAACTACAGCTTTGGGGGGGGGGGGGGGGGGCAACAAACAAACAAAAACTGCAAAGTAAAGTTTGGTGGAGTTTGGAGTACACAGTGATTACATTGGCCACTCCCAACATATGTAATCATTGCATGGGCGCAGTGGTTCATACAGAAGGAGAGTCTTTCTCGTCCGAAATACTTTTCGTAGCTTCAAGACAAGGAGGCAGCTGGTGCTAATAAATGAATGGGCCAGGTTCAACACCACACACGACTTCTCCGTCACCTCCCAATGCCCTAGACTTAGTGGCAAAAGATAAATTTCTCTTGGTTTGAGGTTAGCTAAGTACATTGGGATCAGTGGCATGCAAAAAAAAAAGGGCCGATATTTTGCCTCTAAATTGTAAGCATAAGGTAATAGTGAAGATGTTAAGGGTCCTTGAACATCAACTTTCCCTCTGATCATTAGTGAGTCCCCTTTAATTAAGAGGGAGACTAAATCAACACTAATATATATTTTTTACTTGTGCTTACGACTTTGCCCACTCCACTGAATGAACTTGATAACTTAAAAGGTAGATCTCTCCGTGTGCTCACTTTTGATATTAAAAAGGTTGCATAGGCATCTATGCCTAAGCTACTTGCAGCTGAAGCAAGGAGACACTCCTCAGAACATGTGCACCTGAATTTGCTGTAAGTGTGGCTCTTTAGGAAAGTGCGCTAGACAGTTGAAATTAGAAATTGGTATCAGTGGCTAGAGGAAGCTCTGCTCTACATGATGTGTTTTCATTAGCAACTAGGTAATCAAGCGTGGGTGCTACAATCAATTTTCTTCCGTCAAGCTCTTGATACTTAGCAGGCTTTTCTAACTTGTTGAGATTGCCAGCACAGTGGTATGCAAAAGGATGACAGTGAGATTCATGCACCTACAAGCAGTTGTCACGCACTCAATAATTGTGCAGCCAATCACAAAACACTCTTTTTAAGGCAGATCACCCTTTACCAGCATAGTCCTTACCAATGGAGTTGTAGACACACTTTTTCAGGATATCAGCAAAAACAGGACCTTTCCCAGAAAGTATGTATGGGATAAAGGGTCTAGCTAGAGGAAACGATCTTCAGGCTGCACTTCACACCCATGGCTAAAACACAAAATATTTCAAAATTAACTTATGTCATTACATAAAAGTCTCCCATTAGTCTTCTAGCTATTGAGGCCAGGTGTGATAAAGCATTTTAGATTCGTACCTTTAGCCTCTCCAAAACTTTCTTGGAATCAATGTTTTCTTCCCAAATTCCACAGCCATCAGAGACCATCACGTGATAGCCCACGTCCTCAAAGAGTGCCTTGATCAAGTATTTCTTGCTTTCTTGCTGGGTTCCCAGGGAGAGCACCTTCCAAGGCTTTGTCTCCAAATTAGGGCGCAGCTCTCTCCTCCAAGAAATTGCCATCTTACCAAGCGTTGCTGACCCTTTAGGTGTACATGTTTAGCTAGCTACAACATATTGAGGATGAACGCTAGACATTGGTGGTCGACCTTGTCATCTCGCTCAGACAATCTTTCGCCTGAGGATAGGTAAAAGGTCATCACCGGACCTTACCACCCCCTGTGTACCTTTTCAGCCTCAGACCCTTTACCACGTATATACCTCCCATGCACACACGCAGAAAAATAGATGAGTCTTTGTGTCATGTTAGCACCAAAATGATTGTATTGGGAGCCGGAGGAGATGTTCAGATCTGTGGGTGGTGTTAAGAGGAGTTTGTGAAGTGAGAAAGAGCGAGAAGAAAGCTTCATATCTGGCTTGCATGGACATAAGTTAGGCATATGACGGTGGTGATAGGAAGCTAAGGGGTAATGTTCAGAGAAGATGGCAAAGAAGGCAGAAGAGTGGATTGGAAGGTGACATGGATGAGTAGAGTGAATAGGCAGGTGGAAGTAGACAGAGGAAGAATGGTGTGGGAGCTTCTAGTGAGACCTAGTATGGAGCATGCAGCCGAAGTGTGGTGGACAGGAGGATGTAATGCTTGCAAGAAGTTGGAGTCTGCACAGATGAGAGTGGGTAGGAGATTGTTGGGGGAAAGTGGTACAGTAGCAGGAGTGGCAGTACAGGGAGATATGGGGTGGAGGAAAGCTAGAGGAGAGGAGGGAAGAGATGGTTTTGTGGTAAGAGATTAGAGGTGTTGGAACAGGTAAAAAAATAGTTGTAAATAAACTTAGAGAGATCTTGACAAGAAAATATGAGATAAACAACGAGGTTGGGTCAGTACACAAGTGGAAGGGGAAAGTGAATGGAAGGGGAAAGTGAAGGTGAGAAATGAGAAGGATTGGAAGGAGAAAGAAAATGGCAAGAGTACGCTGAATTTTTATAAATCGGCAAAGAATGATGCAGGAGTGGAGAGGTTATGTGAGGTCCAATGGTCACGAAGGTGTGTGGTTGCAATTTTGACTGAGGACTGCATCAGCTGGGTTCTTAGAGGATAAGAAGATATGTGGGATAGTTAGGGATGAGAGGTGTATCATGTGTGATAGTGGAGCAAGGGAAGATGTGGAACATTTCTTGGTGATGTGCGGGGAATTTGAGAGGGATTGGCTGGTACTGATGGATGAGGTGCGCAGAATTGTAGGTGCAGGACAGTGGCTGGATAAATTTAGAAGAGTGGGTAAGGATGGAAAGGTTGCTTTTGGGGAAAGATGTGGAGCAAGTAAGTGATGCAGTGATGGAGGAGGTGGGTGAGTGTGTTATGTATTGGGTAGGGAAGTGGTGGCGGAGGAGAAAGGAACTGTTGTATGGTGAGCTGAGGAATGATCTTTGGTCCCCTCCCCTCCCCCCCTCCTTGAACAGCGGCACACTCATAACTTAATATTGTGGATATATTTTTAGTACTGTGGATTTTAGATTGTTATTACATAGTCCAACACTGTGTTGTAACATGTGATGGCCTTAACAGACTCAGCAATATCAAGATTAAGTCATCACCCAAGGGTTGATGAGGCAAGCATTTAATTAAGTAAACACATTCTCTCATGCTGATCAAATGATGCACTCAAAATAAAATGTCTTTGTCATGTTTCCCTTGACATTAGAAGTTAAGATATTTGTCTTCAGTCAACTCATGTGATCAGCCAGAGTTGTGCTCCAATGTAACTCCTGTTCCTCAAATGTCACAGTTGAGTGAGGCAGCTACAACATTTTTCTTTGCTTTACCCATAAGACCTTCCAACCTCAGCACTGATTCAAGGAATTTATATTGTGCCCTTATAGGGGAGGCTCCACATGTCCCACCCAGCCACCCCCTACCCCTTGCCCCCCCCCCCCCCGAAAAAAGAAAAGGGAATATTCTGTAGCATTTATTGCACTGATCATTGAGGTGTCACTACCATAGGTGCTGTGAGGAAGTCCCAATAAAATTCCCTGAGAATAGTTGGATTGCAATAAATTGTTAATGTATGTAGTTGCAAGTCCCCTCTAACCAGAGCAAAGCTCTCGTGTCCAATAACTATATCCAATAACTAGTGCAGGATGCAGTCATCATTTCCAGAACATTCATGGCAAACTACTCAGCCAGCACAGTGACCACAGAAGGCCTGCTTGTTATTTTGGGAAGGATTCCCTGTGAAATGAAAATGTATTTCCACAAATTTCAGATTTCAGAACAAAGCATATTCATACCTGTGGCTTCAAGAGTACATACACATTAGCTTCGGTATAATTTATAGCGGAAAACCTATATAATTATGAATCTCGCTAGATAATTATAAGTACTTTTAATTACAAAATGGGTGCCTATAGGACTTACAGGCATACCATCAGCATTTGTTTTCACATTTCTAAACGCACTCAATGTATCCTCCACGCTTACGTGTCTTGCTGTAAAATCAATAATTATATGTAATAATTTATTATTAAGCCTGTGCGCGCTAAATCCGGCGGCAGTTAGCTTGCCTCTTTTTACTATGAAATAGCCATTCGACCCAATTTTTTTAGCTGGAGTATTTGAACAGGACCCCTGGTGACCACTCGGACACCGACTTTTAAGGCTATCTGGGGACGAGGGTATTTTTGCAAAGGAACTAGCGATGATCTTCCCTCAACCCATCAAATTGCACATAACCGAATTCATGGACACACTCCCATCAGAACTTCGATCCAGTTGACTCATGTGCCTATATACCACTATCAATGCCCTCTAGCATAACTAACTTTAACCATTAAATGAGTACTTGTTAATGTTAATGTTGTTATTGTCACACTTAATTTAATAGGCTATATATCAGCAGACCTTGCCGTTATGCCTTCAGTATACATTCTTCACATTTTGTACTGTAAAATATTAATTATAGCTATATACAAACCACAGCATAGCTGCACTGCTCTGGGTTAGAACTGCACAATGCTAGCTGCAACAGCACTCCCCCAAGCCTACAGATTTGGTTGACAAGATGAATACTAGCAGTTGTTCATATCTACTATTGCTCACAACAAACTCAAAGTTGACACAATTTAGATGGAGTAGTTTTGAGCATATCTACCGACCTAAAGCTGGTACAATATGACGCAAAGAGCGAACGTCACGTCACGTCCCAAGCATCCGTATCAGATTGCTTCTGCAATGGATGTGGAAAAGTTGATTAAAGCTGTGCGTTCAGATGTTTATGGGATGTTACTTACCCAGCTACAAGGATAGAAGGAAGCGGGAGAAAGCTTGGAAAGATGTTGCTATTGAGGTAAGATTGAGCATTTAGGGTCTGTAGCTTGCTAATTTGTTAGTAGTTAGTGGCTGGCTGATACTAGCCACTATAGGGTAGGGCATGTCAATTTCACGGAGCAGAGCCCCGAAAATCACCCAGTTTATGTACTAACTATACAGGGCACTTTAGAGCAATATCATGATTATTTTCGCTGGTCATGTCCATGAAATTGTTACTTTTTGTAGATTGAAGTAGAGCCTGAAATGTGTGCTTCCAAGTGGAAAAGCCTACGTGACAAGTTTTATACAGTAAACGAAAATTAAGGGAGGCAAGAGTGGGGATGCAGGGCCAAAATACAAACCTACTTGGCCGCTCTTCACCGTAATAGAGTTTATTATGGACACAGGAAGTCAGTTTTTATTATGTAATAATAATAATATAAGTTCTATGATTATTATTATTTTCTTTTACTGTTAATACAGAAAGCCACACCAATCTCACAGCAGGAGTACCAGAGACACAACCAGATGAGACATCACCACCACCAGCAGAGTCAGTGTCAGATGAGGAGGATGAGGGCCAAGATGCGAAGCTGGATTTGAGCATCCTAGAAAGGTAGACAAAGTAATAATAATGCTGCCATGATGGTGTGCAATGTTTTATATATCAATTGTGTGCAGTATCCCTTTAATTATGTCACCAATATATTTTAGTTACTCCAGAAATGTTTGCTTTTTGTTTAGCTCTCCTTCTCCTAGTGACGTCTCACTCAGACCAGCAAGTGACGTCTCACTCAGACCAGCAAGTCACTCAGACCAGCAAGTGACGTCTCACTCAGACCAGCAAGTGATGTCTCACTCAGACCAGCAAGTGACGTCTCACTCAGACCAGCAAGTGATGTCTCACTCAGACCAGCAAGTGACGTCTCACTCAGACCAGCAAGTGACGTCTCACTCAGACCAGCAAGTGACCTCTCACTCAGACCAGCAAGTGATGTCTCACTCAGACCAGCAAGTGATGCACTGGACCCAGGACCACTAGGTTCACAGGTGCACTGGACCCAGGACCACTAGGTTCACAGATGCACTGGACCAAGATCCACTAGGTTTGCAGATGCATTGGACCCAGGGCCACTGACTAGGTTCACAGGTGCACTGGACCCAGGTCCACTAGGTTCACAGATGCACTGGACCCAGGACCACTAGGTTCACAGGTGCACTGGACCCAGGACCACTAGGTTCACAGATGCACTGGACCAAGATCCACTAGGTTTGCAGATGCATTGGACCCAGGGCCACTGACTATGTTCACAGATGCACTGGACCCAGGACCACTAGGTTCACAGGTGCACTGGACCCAGGACCACTAGGTTCACAGATGCACTGGACCCAGGACCACTAGGTTCACAGGTGCACTGGACCCAGGACCACTAGGTTCACAGGTGCACTGGACCCAGGACCACCTGGCATTATATAGCACTTGGTGTGTGCCTTGTGTTGACTAGACCAAACACCCCATCTCTCCAGTGAGTGCCCACCCTCTGTGTGTGATGCTGTTGTTATTAATTGCATAATGTGGTATAATAAGGCACCAATAGCTGTAGTGATATAAGTCAATGCTCACTCCCACCTCAACCAACCTTAAGGCATGTGAAAGTTGCGATACATAAATTTGGAGCAGCCTTCCTGGGCCACCTAATACAACGGGCTGGTTGCATGGTGATGAAGAACTCACCTCACACAACCATGGGTATACAGTTATTGCTGTCTCTCTGTGGCAAGAACATGCGTGACTGCCTTGTTCATCGATACATCAGGACAACCCAAGATTGTAAAGTCTGCTTTGACTTACTGAAGAAGCTTCCTGTAGTAAGACTGTGTATTTTTATTACTTATGACATTCTAAGACCTTCTACAGCATATACAACACCATGACAAATTGATGACATAGTCTTGCAGGTGGGGCAGGCCCAAGTAGATCCATCTTTCACACTCCCTTTCTTGCATTCGCTCATGGCAGTCTTGCAAATGCATTTTGATATTTGATACAAAACAAACTCAATCACGTGAGGGTAAAGCCGATTTAAATTTCCAATCAAGACGATGTTACACAAAACAAACTCAATCACATGAGGGTAAAGCCAATTTTAATTTCCCAATCAAGACAGCAATGCCAAAATACATTGTATATACCAGTGCATGAATTTGCTTCTCTTCTCAAATACATGATAATTTAGGCAGAGTAATGACTCTCTTATAGTGGTTGATGCAGAAGGCATATCATTAAGAACATCCAGAGAGAGAAAAGCCATTCACGGTCAAAAAAGTGGTGGGCCAAGTCTGATCCTTTTTGCTGCAAAAATAGTTCCACTGCCTCCCGAAGCTCAATCACGCGATTCACAACCTTGCCTGGAGACAGCCACCTTACTTCGGTGTGATACAGTAGCACATGCATAAATATGTAGCACATGTGTAAATATGTAGCACATGCATAAATATGTAGCACATGCATAAATATGTAGCACATGCATAAATATGTAGCACATGCGTAAATATGTAGCACATGCATAAATATGTAGCACATGCGTAAATATGTAGCACATGCGTAAATATGTAGCACATGTGTAAATATGTAGCACATGCATAAATATGTAGCACATGTAAATATGTAGCACATGCGTAAATATGTATCACATGTGTAAATATGTAGCACATGCGTGTAGCACATGTGTAAATATGTAGCACATGCATAAATATGTAGCACATGTGTAAATATGTAGCACAAGCATAAATATGTAGCACATGCACAAATATGTCTTGTATTATTTTGTATTATATGCATCATATTTAAACAATATCTTTCAGGAACATATGTAGCTTGATGGACCAGAGCGTAAAGATGTGGTGGTGTCTTACAAAAAAGATCACAAACTCCAGTCCTCCCATCTTCCTCCAACCATGTAGTGATCAGAGAGCCTCTACCTCACTGTTAATGCCAAGGCAAGAAAGAATCTCATATCACAGTTTACCGTGATGAAAGCTTCTTCATTACAAATGAAGGCCAAACATGGATCTGAAGGTGTTGGAAGACCATCATTTCATCCAACCCCAAACCAAGGGCGAGTGATATCACAGAGCATGATGGCTTTCTCCTCACCCCCTCCAATGAGTTTATGTTTCGGCACAAAAGAAGAGAAGTAAGAATGGTAAAGAATGGAGATTACCATTTGTGCCCACAGAAGAAGATATTATAATGCAGTGTGGAAATCTAGAAATATGAAGCTCGTAGTGATTCACACCATTATAATATTCTTATCATTATCAAGCACGCTGGTGGCCTCGTCTAATAGCAGAATTTTAGAGATTATAATGATTAAATGACTACATTTCAGGAGTTGCAAGAACCAGCGAGGAGCAGATTGATTTGATTGAAAGACTAATGACAAGTCTTATCGTTGTGTCCTTAACTAAAAGACCGGAGCTTGCATAACAAGTATTCTAAAAGTAGGTCCAAATACTTGGGCAAAAAGGTTTGCCAATTCCATATGATAGGCGGGAAGAGAGGTTACTGTCCAGTTATATACTGCACTTGCTCTTCTCCGGATGGATGGATGGCAAAGAAGGACATTGGACATCACAGAAATGTATGGCAGACATTAAGGATGCAGCTGCCATTGCAAACTTCACTTGACAAGCTCACCATTTTGTGGTTGTTTGCTCACAGCAGCTGTCAGTGCTTTTGCAGAGCATGCCTTGAATGTAAGGGAAATGAACATCCGTTCAGGAGGAGCACAGCCGTGCACAAGGGATATGGTTTGGTCAGGACAGACACAGAAGGTGGTAGACAGGAGGGGTTGTCGAAAAGGAATGGTCCTGGAAGAGTGTGGCATCAACACTGCCACAATGAATGGAGAGTGGTCCTGTCCAATCAGTGAAAGACGCTATTTGATTGGTCTAGGCCACGACGTGATGTTTATACCAAAATTTCACTGTGAATTGGACCCCATCGAGGGTGTGTGGAGACAAGCGAAAGTGCTGGCTCATCTGCAGACTTAAATGACATGTGTATGTTTGTATAGTTGGGTGGAGACGATGGTGATATTGAACAGAAGGTCAAGGTGGTTCACTGTGGAGAATGGACTTAGGCTGTTGTTTCCACTTCTTTTCAATATTTATTTGATGGGAATGGCAGAGGAGTTGGAGAGAGCTGAGCTAGGAGGCTGTTGGCGTGGGACACTTGTGTATGCAGATGTTGCTCTTCTGGCGGACTCAGGTGTGGAATTGCAGGCTATGTTGGATGTGGTACAGGCTTATGTGTTAAGGTGGAAGATGAAGTTTAATAGAAAGAAGAACAAGGTCATGGTAGAAGGGAAGAAAGAAGGAAGCAGGATTGAATTGAAGGATTTGGTGAGGCGATATTGGAAGAGGTCAAAGAATTCAAGTACATGGGAGTGTGGTTTTATAGGAAGTGAAGGGGTAATGTTCAGTTAGAGAAGATGGCAAAGAAGCGCTAGAGAGGGAGGGTAAGAGCCTGGTTGTGGGGGGACCCGAATTATTCTTTTGGGGGGGGGGGGGGGGGGGGGGGGGGGGTCGGTCTTAAAATTAGCCCCCTTTAAGAATTATGGCGCATTACACTTCTCATAAGAAAATAGATATGAACATAAAAATAAAAGGTGAGCATTAATTAGCATATAACATGAGTCATAAAAGTGAAATAAATCCTTCTTTCTATCAATTGATGAACAGTTGTAGTGTCTACTATAATAATTCAGCAATGCTAGTAATAGTAGTAGTAGTAATAGTATGAGAGTTGAATCACCAGGGTTAGATCTGAGCAGACATGTCAATGTTGCTACTTGCATCCGACAGATCGTCAATGCAGCCGTTGGTGGCCAACACACTCACGATGTCACGGTGACCCCCCTGCCTTGCATGCATGACGGGTGTACGCTTCTCCCCATCCAGAAGTGTCAGGTCGCCGCCACCCTATATAAGTCATGGATTCAAGTGGTAACAACCTTTGTAACGGGCGTAGAAATTATGCTGTGCAACTATGGACACTCATGAACAGTGCTGCAAGCTAACCTCACATTCCAGGGCTGGGACACTAGTGGTGTTCTAGGGCTAGGAGTATTCTCTAGTTGTACTCCAGGGCTGGGATTAGTGGTGTTCTAGGGCTAGGAGTATTCTCTAGTTGTATTCCAGGGCTGGGACTAATGGTGTTATAGAGCTAGGAGTATTCTCTAGTTGTATTCCAGGGCTGGGACACTAGTGGTGTTCTAGGGCTAGGAGTATTCTCTAGTTGTATTCCAGGGCTGGGACTAATGGTGTTCTTGGGCTAGGAGTATTCTCTAGTTGTACTCCAGGGCTGGGACTAGTAGGGCTAGGAGTATTCTCTAGTTGTACTCCAGGGCTGGGACTAGTGGGCTAGGAGTATTCTCTAGTTGTATTCCAGGGCTGGGACTAGTGGGCTAGGAGTATTCTCTAGTTGTATTCCAGGGCTGGGACACTAGTGGTGTTCTAGGGCTAGGAGTATCTCAATGGCTAGGAGTTTGGTATTCCAAGTCTAGGGTTAAGGCCATCCTGGACTAGTCCCAAATATCCCGGGATGTCCTAGTAGCATTACAGGACATCTATAGTAGCATTACAGGACATGATTGAAAGGCAAATCTAAAAGCATATTATGATGTCAGCTGAGAGCGAGCGTACATAGCAGGACACCGTGTAAAGTACACAGCAGGACACCGTGTAAAGTACACAGCAGGACACCATGTAAAGTACACAACAGGACACCGTGTAAAGTACACAGCAGGACACTTCGCAGAAGTTGTCAACGTTCACTTGCCCATATAAGGAGCTGTATGATGACCACAAATCCCTTGAGGCATGCCAAGTGAACAGGCCCCTGGTTTTCAGGAAGGTGAATATGGTTGATATCCTCAGGGGTGGAGTGAGCCAGAACTAGCAGGGTCTGATGGATATTGTTGGCTCGCACCGCACCCATCAGTTGCTGTGGGATAAATAGAGTAGTCATAAATATACACACACACAAACACGCAGCACACACGTCATTAACACACACACACACACACATGCAGAGGAGAGGGTTTGGTGATTTGGAAGAGCACGAGGTTTCCAGTGGGACTACGTACATAGACAAGCAAAATGTTGCACAGTCTGTCTTCTTGAGTCCCAGTAGTGTAAAGGGCAGTCGAGCAGCACAACAGATACTAACAATGGATGCTACAACATGCACAGTGTGAGGAACTAGAGCATGTTGATGAACCAAGCAACACTGTCCATCATCCTTTCCTGTCAGCCATGCAGCAGTCACCTTCTGTGCAGCAAATTTAATCATTTATATATTTTTGGTATGAGGACATATGTTGTGGGATGGGGTGAGGTGTGTGTGTGTGGGGAGGGGGGGGGGGGGGGGGGGGGGGTATTAGGAGCTTGTCTTGTCGTTTGTCCTATTTCAGGCTGGCTTGTCCTTCTATCTGGTAAGGGGTCATTCAGCTCATGAAGGCTGTTTTCACTTGCACAGCCAGACCAGTCTAACCTCCAATCTGCTTCCAGGCATTCTCTCGATCGGTCTCTTCAATGTGATGACCTTTACCAGTTTACTTAAGACCGCACTATTTAAGGACGGTTGACCCGTTCCTATATTTTTACGGTGCATAAAAACACACACACATACATATGTATGTCATGCGTGACAATCACAAGTTTCCCACCAAATCCCCCCCCACCCCCCCCCACCCCAGTGGGGGCCGGCCAATAATAGACTTGTTCACCACAACTCTCGCTCTTCTAACCTCTTACACTATGTACCAATCTCATCACCACTTCCTCACACACTCACTACATACACTCAGCACCACCACCTCCTCACACTCACCACCTCCTCACCACATACACTCAGCACCACCACCTCCTCACTACATACACTCAGCACCACCACCTCCTCACACACTCACCACCTCCTCACCACATACACTCAGCACCACCACCTCCTCCACTACATACACTCAGCACCACCACCTCCTCACTACATACACTCAGCACCACCACCTCCTCACTACATACACTCAGCACCACCATCTCCTCACACACTCACCACCTCCTCACCACATACACTCAGCACCACCACCTCCTCACCACATACACTCAGCACCACCACTTCCTCACTACATACACTCAGCACCACCTCCTCACCACACTCACCACCTCCTCACTACATACACTCAGCACCACCACCTCCTCACCACATACACTCAGCACCACCACCTCCTCACCACATACACTCAGCACCACCACCTCCTCACTACATACACTCAGCACCACCACCTCCTCACACTCACCACCTCCTCACCACATACACTCAGCACCACCACCTCCTCACCACATACACTCAGCACCACCACTTCCTCACACACTCACCACCTCCTCACCACATACACTCAGCACCACCTCCTCCTCACCACATACACTCAGCACCACCACCTCCTCACACACTCACCACCTCCTCACCACATACACTCAGCACCACCACCTCCTCACACACTCACCACCTCCTCACCACATACACTCAGCACCACCACCTCCTCACTACATACACTCAGCACCACCACCTCACTACATACACTCAGCACCACCACCTCCTCATACACTCAACACCTCCTCACCACCACCACCTCCTCACCACATACACTCAGCACCACCACCTCCTCACTACATACACTCAGCACCACCTCCTCCTCACTACCTCCACCTCATCACACTTCCCTCACCTCTGCTAAGGTCTTGTCTGTTTTGGGAAGCTCCTGCAGGAACTCTTTGTCCACATACTTGGCCTTAATAAATCGCTCCCTCTCCTCTCGGGAGGAAGGGTAGATGGGGCGGGAACGGGGTCTCCGTGCCTCCCACAAATCGCGTGAAAATTTGTTTCCAATTTGCAGCATCACTGCTATTAGCTCGGGACTGCACAGAACAAGGAAGGATGTCACGCGGTGTGTGTGCCAGTGTGTGTGTGTGTGCCAGTGTGTGTGTGTGTAGTGTGTGTATGTGTGTGCCAGTGTGTGTGTGCCAGTATGTGTGTGTGTGCCAGTGTGTGTGTGTGTGTGCCAGTGTGTGTGTGTGTGCCAGTGTGTGTGTGTGTGTGTGTGTGTGCAGGAAGACATTTGTAAGAGAGAATGAATGGTGGTTGTTAATTAAGGACAGAGCTGTGAACCGCTAACTAGAGCCATTCCCTAATCAAGTTAGGTCATAACCATCTTGTTGGCTGATCCAGCAAAGGTAGCCTTAATCAAGTTAGGTCATAACCATCTTGTTGGCTGATAGCAAAGGTAGCCTTAATCAAGTTAGGTCATAACCATCTTGTTGGCTGATCCAGCAAAGGTATCCTTAATCAAGTTAGCATAACCATCTTGTTGGCTGATCCAGCAAAGGTAGCCTTAATCAAGTTAGGTCATAACCATCTTGTTGGCTGATAGCAAAGGTAGCCTTAATCAAGTTAGGTCATAACCATCTTGTTGGCTGATAGCAAAGGTAGCCTTAATCAAGTTAGGTCATAACCATCTTGTTGGCTGATAGCAAAGGTAGCCTTAATCAAGTTAGGTCATAACCATCTTGTTGGCTGATAGCAAAGGTAGCCTTAATCAAGTTAGGTCATAACCATCTTGTTGGCTGATAGCAAAGGTAGCCTTAATCAAGTTAGGTCATAACCATCTTGTTGGCTGATAGCAAAGGCAGCCTTTAATCAAGTTAGGTCATAACCATCTTGTTGGCTGATAGCAAAGGTAGCCTTAATCAAGTTAGGTCATAACCATCTTGTTGGCTGATCCAGCAAAGGTAGCCTTAATCAAGTTAGGTCATAACCATCTTGTTGGCTGATAGCCTTAATCAAGTTAGGTCATAACCATCTTGTTGGCTGATAGCAAAGGTAGCCTTAATCAAGTTAGGTCATAACCATCTTGTTGGCTGATAGCAAAGGTAGCCTTAATCAAGTTAGGTCATAACCATCTTGTTGGCTGATAGCAAAGGCAGCCTTTAATCAAGTTAGGTCATAACCATCTTGTTGGCTGATAGCAAAGGTAGCCTTAATCAAGTTAGGTCATAACCATCTTGTTGGCTGATCCAGCAAAGGTAGCCTTTAATCAAGTTAGGTCATAACCATCTTGTTGGCTGATAGCAAAGGCAGCCTTTAATCAAGTTAGGTCATAACCATCTTGTTGGCTGATAGCAAAGGTAGCCTTTAATCAAGTTAGGTCATAACCATCTTGTTGGCTGATAGCAAAGGCAGCCTTTAATCAAGTTAGGTCATAACCATCTTGTTGGCTGATCCAGCAAAGGTAGCCTTAATCAAGTTAGGTCATAACCATCTTGTTGGCTGATAGCCTTTAATCAAGTTAGGTCATAACCATCTTGTTGGCTGATAGCAAAGGTAGCCTTTAATCAAGTTAGGTCATAACCATCTTGTTGGCTGATCCAGCGAACACAGTCTAATCAAGTTAGCCATCTTGTTGACTGATCCAGCAAAACTAGAGCCATTTTGTTTCAGTAAATGAGCGAAGCTGAAACTTCTGGCCAAGTATTCCATTACAACTCCATCTTGTTGGCTGATCCAGCGAACACAGTCTAATCAAGTTAGCCATCTTGTTGACTGATCCAGCAAAACTAGAGCCATTTTGTTTCAGTAAATGAGCGAAGCTGAAACTTCTGGCCAAGTATTCCATTACAACTCCATCTTGTTGGCTGATCCAGCGAACACAGTCTAATCAAGTTAGCCATCTTGTTGACTGATCCAGCAAAACTAGAGCCATTTTGTTTCAGTAAATGAGCGAAGCTGAAACTTCTGGCCAAGTATTCCATTACAACTCCATCTTGTTGGCTGATCCAGCGAACACAGTCTAATCAAGTTAGCCATCTTGTTGACTGATCCAGCAAAACTAGAGCCATTTTGTTTCAGTAAATGAGCGAAGCTGAAACTTCTGGCCAAGTATTCCATTACAACTATACCAGAATAGTCAGAGAGTATCAACCTCCCTATAACCTACAAGTAGCCAGGTGTACTATGGAGGTTTACAAGCACGTGCATTCTGAAGGTTACTAGCACGTGCACGCTGAAGGTTACTAGCACGTGCACTCTGAAGGTTACTAGCACGTGCACTCTGAAGGTTACTAGCACATGCACTCTGAAGGTTACTAGCATGTGCATTCTGACATGTGCACTATGGAAAAGACCATCTTCACCAGTAGACGTGCTACTATAATAGACCGTGCTACTCCAGTGGACCGTGCTACTCCAGTAGACCGTGCTACTATGGCTAAGGTGTTTCACACACAGACAGCTTTAAAAAGCCTCTTGCACTCTGAACATTACACACACACACACATACATTGGCTCGTACAAACCCACCTCCATTCGTCCAGAGTAAGTGAGCGTATACGTGAGATATGACAGCCAAAGTTACGGTGCACACCGGAACACTCGATACAGAGCATGCAGCCGTGGTTCAGCGAGCACCACTCCGGGTCTGTGTGTGTGTGGGGGGGGGGGGGGGGGGAGGCAACACATAATGATTATTTACTGTTCCAATTAAAGGACCCATTCAGCGGAGGCACATTATTATGTCCCTTCTCTCTCCAAAAGGAACATCTCTCTCATTTCTGTTCCTTCATTCTTGTAAGAAGTGGGTAAGGAGTGGGTGGATATGTGGGGCAAACTAACGCTCGCCATTTTCCTTCTTCTAATGAGGCACGACAAGAAATAATTTCGGGCAAATAATCCTTCACAAAAATATTCCTACAAACCATCCCCGAGCAAATATTCCTGTACAAGCCCTCTCCCCCGAGCAAATATTCCTGTACAAACCCTCTCCCCCCCAAGCAAATATTCCTGTACAAGCCCTCTCCCCCCCAAACAAATATTCCTGTACAAGCCCTCTCTCCCGAGCAAATATTCCTGTACAAACCCTCTCCCCCCCAAGCAAATATTCCTGTACAAGCCCTCTCCCCCCCAAACAAATATTCCTGTACAAGCCCTCTCCCCTGAGCAAATATTCCTGTACAAGCCCTCTCCCCCTCCCCCCCCGAGCCATGCTTCCTAGAAATAGACCTTTGTGGATATACCTTCATTGACACAACTTAGACCACACCCATTTATATATTAGCCTTCACTTGCAACTCATGTGGTCGTCATGGTATACAAGAACCCACAAAAGTCATACCATTTAACCCATACATGCCCATGACATGCACATGACACTTTAACAGAGTAGTACATGTATATACATGTTACTCTGCCTTGATGCCCACGCCCCAAGACTTACTCGGAGAGTTACAATCGATGCAGAAGCCGTTGCTCTCCATGTTACTGATCTCTTTCTTCTCGTGGTCATTGCACGAGTTCAGACCTTTGTATGTTACGAACTCGGAGAGGGTGTGTTTGATCTGCATGTTGATGGTATTCACCCACTGAACGGCTTCCTGTGCAACATAGAAAATAAGGCAGATCGCCCATCAACAGGTCACATGAGACTTTTCACTGCAATTAACATCATGTCTACAAAACACACACACACACACGCCTAATGTCACCTGACCCCTTTTCTCAGAGAGATTCGGTGGAGGGTTCAACTTTGTGACTATGTACAGTAGGAAGCAGCTGACACTAGTGCAGTAAAGCCTACATGTAGCTCCCTGGCAACAGCTAACCCTGGTATAGTAAGCCTAGCTCCTGGGCAACACTAACCCTGGTATGGTAGAGCCTAGCTCCTGGGCAACAGCTAACCTTGGTATAGTAGAGCCTAGCTCCTGGGCAACAGCTAACCTTGGTATAGTAGAGCCTAGCTCCTGGGCAACAACTAACCTTGGTATAGTATAGCCTAGCTCCTGGGCAACAGCTAACCTTGGTATAGTAAGCCTAGCTCCTGGGCAACAACTAACCCTGGTATAGTAGAGCCTAGCTCCCTGGCAACAGCTAACCTTGGTATAGTAGAGCCTAGCTCCTGGGCAACAGCTGACCCTGGTATAGTAGAGCCTAGCTCCTGGGCAACACTAACCCTGGTATGGTAGAGCCTAGCTCCTGGGCAACAACTAACCTTGGTATAGTAGAGCCTAGCTCCCTGGCAACAGCTAACCTTGGTATAGTAGAGCCTAGCTCCCTGGCAACAGCTAACCTTGGTATGGTAGAGCCTAGCTCCTGGGCAACAACTAACCTTGGTATAGTAGAGCCTAGCTCCTGGGCAACAGCTAACCTTGGTATAGTAGAGCCTAGCTCCCTGGCAACAGCTAACCTTGGTATAGTAGAGCCTAGCTCCTGGGCAACAGCTAACCTTGGTATAGTAGAGCCTAGCTCCTGGGCAACAGCTGACCCTGGTATAGTAGAGCCTAGCTCCTGGGCAACACTAAACCTGGTATGGTAGAGCCTACGTAGCTCCTGGGCAACAACTAACCTTGGTATAGTAGAGCCTAGCTCCCTGGCAACAGCTAACCTTGGTATAGTAGAGCCTAGCTCCCTGGCAACAACTAACCTTGGTATAGTAGAGCCTAGCTCCCTGGCAACAACTAACCCTGGTATAGTGGACCTAGCTCCTGGGCAACAGCTTACCCTGGTATAGTAGAGCCTAGCTCCCAGGCAACAACTAACCCTGGTATAGTAGAGCCTAGCTCCCTGGCAACAGCTAACCTTGGTATAGTAGAGCCTAGCTCCCAGGCAACAACTAACCTTGGTATAGTAGAGCCTATCTCCTGGGCAACAACTAACCTTGGTATAGTAGAGCCTAGCTCCCAGGCAACAGCTAACCTGGTATAGTGGAGCCTATCTCCTGGGCAACAGCTACCCTGGAATAGTAGAGCCTAGCTCCCGGGCAACAGCTGACCCTGGTATAGTGGAGCCTAGCTCCCAGGCAACAGCTAACCTGGTATAGTAGAGCCTAGCTCCTGGGCAACAGCTAACCTGGTATAGTAAAGCCTAGCTCCCTGGCAACAACTAACCCTGGTATAGTGGAGCCTAGCTCCTGGGCAATAGCTAACCCTGGTATAGTAGAGCCTAGCTCCTGGGCAACAGCTAACCCCTAGTACTACTACTACTACTACTACTACTACTAATAATAATAATAATAATACAATACCACTACAAATAATATAAAACCCAAACCATTTCCTTCACCCTATAAAGAGCCCACCTACAATGCCCCATCCCTATACCAGCTAAAGGTGAACCCTAACCTCGGACGAGCCTGCTTCAAAGAACCACGTCTTTGTGTCAGAAGTCTTGATATCTGAGGACAAGATTTGGAACTCGCAACTTTCAGTCCCAGTTTCCCCTCCTGCCTCCACCTCCAAGAGCTTGTTTCCCGCCCAACTCCTCTGTCGTTTGTGGCTCTTGCTGTACTTCTTGTCGTACGTTGGTCGGTCTTTGGAAGTTTCACTGTTGCTACGGTCAATGTACACGCTCGTCCGCTCCTTCTCTCTCCGCTTCTTATCCGTTTTGTCAAGCCGACCCAAGCTCTCCTGACTCCCTGTTTAATTAAGTGAAATTTCAACATTACTTTACTTCTTTATATGCATATTGTAACCGGACAGAACTCCGCCAAGTTTACGATATTCGACCAACTTAACAAGCCCATGGATACAGGTTCTGAAAAAACCCCAACAATAATATAATCATGACATCACTATATAATTATCTCCGTTACCATGCCGAGTTCCAAGGTGTGTGTCGCACAGCCATTTAACAGGTCATGTTCTTAGGTAGTGTGCTCCATTTAACACTACTCGTGCATGCACATGGATCACTTTGTTTTATCTATTATTTAAACTACATTTCCACAAAGTTGTGGGTCCAGCAATTTCAGCCCCAACTGGCTGAGTGTCAAGACCCTGTCCGAGTCCATTCTCCAGCTCACGGTTGCCTGGCACCAGGCCTCTGCAAGGTTTTTGAGATACATGCACAGTCACCACTCCAGAGGCTAGTCAGCTGTGGCCATGTTCTGAAAGCAGTGGATTACCAGTATCCAAGACCGAGTTCACCACTTCTCAGCTGACTGGAGTCCAAGCCTTATCAACTTAAAACATGCCGTCTACTTTTAGTGCTCATGGTCCCCCCAAGGAAGGGAAAAAAAGAAGGGGGAAAAAGTGTGTGTGTGCGTGTGTGTGTGTGGGGGGGGGGGGGGGGGGGGAGGGGGATAGTGGCACATGGATGAACTGCAGTGACCAACTAATAAAAATGATAGCTAAACGGCAACAGTGGGTGTGGTCACTGCTGTGTACGTGGACGAGCTTGTTTATTCTGCAAAGTCTACAATCCTCCCATGCCACGCCCACAACAAGAACCAACCTTCGAGAAGTTCCTCAGAACTCGCTGGTAAGGCTGACAGGTAGCTCTTCTTCTCCTTCGACTTCTTCGTCTCGATGCGGGACATGGTGGCCGAGCGCTCCGACTCATCCATGGTGTAGGAGACACCTGCACAATAACACGCACGGAACCAGAATTGATAAGTGATGCGCGTCATGAGCACATACTGGGACCAGAATTTGAAAAGTGCACTGTGTCATGACTATGTATTGGAATCAATATCATGAGTTGTACATATTGGAACCAGAATCGATAAGTGTAGCATGTTGGAACAATCGACAAGTGTAGCATGTTGGAACCAGAATAGAAAAGCACAGTGCATTCATGGGCACACAAAATAATCTTTCTCTCGCACATAAACGCATAATTGGAGCCATTGGGCTCACGAGGAACGAGAACACTCCGAGCAAAGTTGCCATAGTTACCACCTCATCATTATTCCAAACCAAGCACCAGCTCAAGGGCTAAGGGAGGGGGGGGCGGGGGATCTGAAAACACGTGGTTTAATTAGGTGGCCACGCCTTCCATTGCATGCAACGCTCAACACACCCACCAAAATTCAAATCCGCAAAGTTCAATCTCCACACTGATTGGAACCAACCCGCCAAACTCCAAACTTTCCAGCTCTGTGGTAGGACACTTCAAAACTATGTACAACATCGTCCAATTTCAACCAATCATTCTATTCTCAATGAACTCTCAGTGGACATAATAACATCATAATCACCTTCTCAATAAATTGTATTCACTCGATGTTTCGACAGATGCTCTAGCCTTCATCAGCAGGAATAATGATGAAGGCTCGAGCATCTATGAGTGAATACAATTAGAAGTTGATTAAAGTCATTTTAATACCATATATGGAAGCGTTAAACCTCAGGAATGTGGGTAGAGCTCCCTGGGCAGCTGCCAAAGCAAGTCTCATGTATGCAACTTCAGAGCATTGAAGTTGCTGTGATTGGTGTGTAAAAGATGGGTGTGGCACTCTGCTCCAACAACGGTATAGCTTAGGGGCAACTAGATCCTCCAATTTCATTGTGTCAGAGGAGTGTGCTGGAGGATTCTAGAGAACCTTTGTCCCCGTTTTAAAATCATGGTTGCCATGCCAACACATGTTCAGTGTGAGCCACACAGGCTTTTGAGTCACTTGTCAGGAAGACACTTTCTATATTGATGATCTTTACCGGGTTCTGCTTGCTTAGAAAAGGAAATGGACATAGCAACACCAATAGGAAATTTGTAGTCTCCTGGGTTCAAAGGTTGATACGAATGGAGCTATTCGAATCCCACTGTTAGGATAAAGAATTTGAAGAAAGAAAGAAACACTTCAAGGTTAAACATTTGTGTGGTGTTGCTTCTGTCCTAGCAGTGCCAACCTCCTGCCCCAGCAGTGCCAACCTCCTGCCCCAGCAGCGGCAACCTCCTGCCCCAGCAGTGCCAACCTCCTGCCCCAGCAGCGCCAACCTCCTGCCCCAGCAGCGCCAACCTCCTGCCCCAGCAGCGCCAACCTCCTGCCCCAGCAGTGCCAACCTCCTGCCCCTGCAGTGCCAACCTCCTGCCCCAGCAGCGCCAACCACCTGCCCCAGCAGCGGAAACCTCCTGCCCCAGCAGCGCCAACCTCCTGCCCCAGCAGTGCCAACCTCCTGCCCCAGCAGTGCCAACCTCCTGCCCCAGCAGTGCCAACCTCCTGCCCCAGCAGCGGCAACCTCCTGCCCCAGCAGTGCCAACCTCCTGCCCCAGCAGTGCCAACCTCCTGCCCCAGCAGCGGCAACCTCCTGCCCCAGCAGTGCCAACCTCCTGCCCCAGCAGTGCCAACCTCCTGCCCCAGCAGCGGCAACCTCCTGCCCCAGCAGCGCCAACCTCCTGCCCCAGCAGTGCCAACCTCCTGCCCCAGCAGTGCCAACCTCCTGCCCCAGCAGTGCCAACCTCCTGCCCCAGCAGCGGCAACCTCCTGCCCCAGCAGTGCCAACCTCCTGCCCCAGCAGTGCCAACCTCCTGCCCCAGCAGCGGCAACCTAAATCAGAACCAAGCATTTGGAAATGCCGACAGAAAATGGGAGAGCACATGTACGCGACCAATCAAGTACATGGAAAACACGACACTACGGGTCATTCTAAAGCATGATAGGGAAAGAAGATTGCGAAGTTACCAAGCAGTGAGGTAATGGCCGGCCTTAGAGCAGATGTCTGGCCTTAGAGCAGATGTCTGGCCTTAGAGCAGATGTCTGGCCTTAGAGCAGATGTCTGGCCTTAGAGCAGGTGTCTGGCCTTAGAGCAGATGTCTGGCCTTAGAGCAGATGTCTGGCCTTAGAGCAGATGTCTGGCCTTAGAGCAGACGTCTGGCCTTAGAGCAGATGTCTGGCCTTAGAGCAGATGTCTGGCCTTAGAGCAGATGTCTGGCCTTAGAGCAGGTGTCTGGCCTTAGAGCAGATGTCTGGCCTTAGAGCAGATGTCTGGCCTTAGAGCAGGTGTCTGGCCTTAGAGCAGATGTCTGGCCTACTACAGGAAGTTCTGTAATGAGATTCATAGTTAATAATCACCATAGACCCAATTACTATCGGGGCAAAGTTTATAGTTTGCCTAATTGCCTATGAGACGGACCATCACGGAGCGCATGCTGGTAAGAGTGGATTGCAGCTCTCCGTTGGTGTAGAGATGGAAGCTTACGGTGACCTTGTAGCAGCTGCAAGCAGCCCACTTTGCTGCAAGTCTAGGGACGAGCCGCAGGAAAGCTTGTATCACTGATATACCATCGGCAAGGTCAGACAGAGGTCATGATTCAGCAACTGCTTTTCAAAAATTCAATTAAGGGGCGTGCAACATGTGAGCATATACTCGTAGATGCAGTAGTAATTAAGGTGTGGTTTATGGTGTGGTTTTACAGTAATTAAGGTGTGGTTTTAGGTGTGGTTTTAATTAAGGTGTGGCTAATAGTAATTAAGGTGTGGTTTTACAGTAATTAGATGTGGTTTACAGTAATTAAGTGGTTTATAGTAATTAAGGTTTGGTTTTACAGTACTTAAGGTGTTAAGTTCTATCACTCGAGTCCTCGGGCACTCACCAGATCTCAGCTGCTTCAGCATCGAGTTATCATCCAGACTGCCATTTCTTATATGACCACGCCCACCATTCAGTGCCCCCTCGAAACGTGACCGAGGCCCCCCGTAATTTCCCAACTCCTCGAAATGATCCGACGAGTTAAAATCGTCGCCTCCAGGACTTACAGGGCTCCGATATTCCCGCTCGCTCTGATCGTAAGGAAATTCATGAGAATCCGGTCCCATGATGCGAATATTTGACAAGCCAGAGGCCGTAGAATTATAGGAAACGTCAAGCGAGCTTGTTAATGGGCCCGGAGGCGGACTCGGTGAATTGCTACGATCTGATTGGTCGCCGAGAGTGGTGCTCAAGGAAGGAGAACCCACCGTGAGGGAGTCAGTGAATTCGGAGCTGCTCATGTTGTTGGGAGACATGGTGGTAGTGGCCCTGGAGATGCTGGAGATTCGCTGACCAGGACTCCTGGTAGTGATGTGTTGCAGCTTGAAGGACTTGCCATGAGTCTGGTTCATGTAGTCTTGAATGTTTGGATAATATATAATCTCCGACCGAGTCAGTACCAGATACTTCTTCTTCCACTCGGCCCGCAAACCTCCCTGATTTTTCTTGTTCATGATGCCTTCCTTGACGGGTACGGGGCGACCAAAGCCATAAGACTCACTTGAGGGGGTGGTGGCGGAGGTCTTGGGCGCAGTTACGGCGACTTGTTTCTGCAGGTGGAACCAAGACAAAAGAGTGAAGAAGAAGAAAAGTAGAGAGAAGAGTGAGGAACAAGAAAGGCAGAGACAAGAAAGGTAGAGAGAAGAGTGAGGAACAAGAAAGGCAGAGAGACAAGAAAGGTAGAGAAGAGTGAGAATCAAGAAAGGCAGAGAGACAAGAAAGGTAGAGACAAGAAAGGTAGTGAAGAGCGAAGAACAAGAATGGCAGAGAGGCAAAAACGGTAGAGAGAAGAGTGAGGAAGAAGAAGTGTTAGCAGGAGGGAGAGGAAGAAAAAGAGAGAAAATAGGTAGGGAACAACAGGAGCAGGAAAGATGAACAAAGAAGAAAGAAAAGAGAGAAAGAGAGTAGAGAGAGAGAAGGGGGAAAGGAAAGAAGAGAGAGAGAGGGAACAAGAGACAGAAAAAGAAGAGAGGGCCATGAGAGAGAAAAAAGAATGAGAAGAGGGAGAGAGAAGATGGAACAAGAGACAGAGAGAGGGGACAAGAGACAGACAAGAATAAGTCAGAAGACTTTGTCACACCACAAGCTGCCCAGATATCTAGGTGAGGGTGGTTGCCTCTAGACATGGCCCCACTACAAGCAGCAGATATGTAGGTGAGCGTGCCTCTAGGCATGCCCCACACTACTCTATAACAACTATGTAGTGATGTCTGTAGCTGTTGCCTAGACATAGTGGTGGGTTTGGCACATGCTGTCAGACCACAATAAAACAAGTCAAAATGAACACCTTCACCACGCCCCTCGCCCCCTGAAGCCGTCTCTTGCTTCCATTTGAAAATACCAAATATTTCTGGCCATCAAATCAAATTTGAAATAGACTCCACACTAGCACACATGCCCAAGGGAGATCGGGACTCACCCCTCCTCCAAACATGGACTTTCTCTTGCTGCCTCTCTTTGCATGGGATGGGGAGGACGTGAAAGGAGATGCATTCCCACCACCAGGGGGTATTGTGGAGAAGAACTTGATGTGTGATCCGCTGGCGCCCGAGGGAGCACTGCTGCCCGTGCTAGTCGAAGTGGTGCCCGGCGGAGGGAAGGGGCCCCCGCCCAGGAAGTTGGCGTGGGAGAGAGGTATTGGTCTGCTCATGGCCAACCTGCAGGCTATGGTGCGTGCATTGCGTGTGTGTGGAGGGTGAAGGGGATATGGTGTTGGGAAAGATCAACAAACACTTGCTCATTACAATGACATCACGGATTGTACATATGTGCACTACTACTACTACTACAGTACTACTATATCACTACTACTGCAGTACTACTACTACAGTACTACTATATCACTATTACTGCAGTACTACTACAGTACTACTATCACTACTAACTATATCATTACTACTACATCACTACTACTACAGTACTATTACTACTACTAATATATCAACACTACAGTCCTACTAATATATCAACACTACAGTCCTACTAATATATCAACACTACAGTCCTACTAATATATCAACACTACAGTCCTACTAATATATCAACACTACAGTACTACTACTACTAATATATCACCCACTACAGTACTACTACTAATATATCACCACTACACTTGTTTATTATTACTTCTACATGTACTACCACTACTATTACTACTTCTACTATTACTACTACTACTACTATTACTACTTCTACTATTACTACTACTACTACTATAGTGGTACACTAAGCTACTTACCTTGAGTGAAGAGGACGTAGGTGCATTGCTGAGACAAAGTGACATCCATTGTTTGGCAGTTGTCAAGAAGTTTGACGGTTTCCTTCACGACTTCTTCCTTCACAGATCTTCTCAACGGGACCTGCTCATCTACAGGGACAGGTGTGAGGTGTGGGTGGAGGGTAATGATGTGTGTGAGGTGTGGGTGGAGGGTAATGATGTGTGTGAGGTGTGGGTGGAGGGTAATGATGTGTGTGAGGTGAGGGTGGAGGGTAATGATGTGTGTGAGGTGAAGATGGGGATAAAGGAATGCGATCATGTGAATGGGTGGAGGATAAGGGTTTAAGGTGCGGGTTGATGATAAGTGACGTGAGGTATACTGGGTGGAGGATAAGGGATATGAATTTATGTGGGTCAAAGGTTGAAGACGAGACTTCTCCACCCCTAAACCTTGAGAACCAGTCCCCTCCCCCCCCCCCCCCCCCCCCTCAGAACTGCGAAGAAGACCCTTGACACTATCATACAGTATATACAGTGTCCAGTGAGACATGGTTGAAGCACTTCTCATAACATTATAGTAGCAGAATCCCTGCAGCTTCCTAGGTTGGCCAGTTGTGGTCGAGATACTCGAAGAAGAACACTTTATCTGGTGTAGCAGGATGCACGCACAAAATATATTTGAAGGAAGAAGGAAAAAGGATCTCCCAGATCCTGCATGGAACTCTAAAAGGAGCACACCATATCCTGCATGGAACTCTAAACTCCTGAACCTGCTATGAACTCTAAAAGGAGCACTCCAGATCTTGCACGGAACCCTGCTTTTGATATTGGAGTGCCTGGCACATATTCCTGTATTCATTCATTCATGCAAACTGCACTCTGTACCTTTGATGCCCACCAGCATGACTGGGGTCTCCTGTCGGACTCTCCGGAATGACTGATAGAACTCAACTACCTGTAGCCAAGCAACATATACATGATGTAAAAACAATGATGACCAATGAATAGCCTTTAGAAGTAGGCTAGAGCTAGGGCTTATTAGAGTAGCGCTAGAGCTAGGGCTAGAACGGATTAGAAGTAGGGCTAGACTACGGCCAGAAGTAAGCTTAGGGCAGACTAGGGCTAGAAGTAGGGCAGACTAGGGCTAGAGCTAGGGCAGACTAGGGCAGACTAGGGCAGACTAGGGCAGACTAGGGCTAGAAGTAGGGCAGACTAGGGCTAGAGCTAGGGCAGACTAGGGCTAGAGCCAGGGCAGACTAGGGCAGACTAGGGCTAGAAGTAGGGCAGACTAGGGCTAGAGCTAGGGCAGACTAGGGCTAGAGCCAGGGCAGACTAGGGCAGACTAGGGCTAGAGCCAGGGCAGACTAGGGCTAGAAGTAGGGCAGACTAGGGCTAGAGCTAGGGCAGACTAGGGCTAGAGCTAGGGCAGGACTAGTAACTGACTAAATGTAGTTCAGGGCTATAAACACATCAGCCTCTAGAACTACTAGGGCTAGAACTAGGGCTAGAACTAGGGCTAGAACTAGGGCTTCAAAACACTAGCCTCTAGAACTAGGGCTAGAACTAGGGCTAGAACTAGGGCTTCAAAACTAGCCTCTAGAACTAGGGCTAGAACTAGGGCTTCAAAACTAGCCTCTAGAACTAGGGCTAGAACTAGGGCTTCAAAACTAGCCTCTAGAACTAGGGCTAGAACTAGGGCTTCAAAACTAGCCTCTAGAACTAGGGCTAGAACTAGGGCTTCAAACACCAGCCTCTAGAACTAGGGCTAGAACTAGGGCTAGAACTAGGGCTAGAACTAGGGCTAGAACTAGGGCTTCAAAACACTAGCCTCTAGAACTAGGGCTAGAACTAGGGCTAGAACTAGGGCTAGAACTAGGGCTAGAACTAGGGCTTCAAAACTAGCCTCTAGAACTAGGGCTAGAACTAGGGCTTCAAAACTAGCCTCTAGAACTAGGGCTAGAACTAGGGCTTCAAACACCAGCCTCTAGAACTAGGGCTAGAACTAGGGCTAGAACTAGGGCTAGAACTAGGGCTAGAACTAGGGCTAGAACTAGGGCTTCAAAACACTAGCCTCTAGAACTAGGGCTAGAACTAGGGCTAGAACTAGGGCTAGAACTAGGGCTAGAACTAGGGCTTCAAAACTAGCCTCTAGAACTAGGGCTAGAACTAGGGCTTCAAAACTAGCCTCTAGAACTAGGGCTAGAACTAGGGCTTCAAAACTAGCCTCTAGAACTAGGGCTAGAACTAGGGCTTCAAACACCAGCCTCTAGAACTAGGGCTAGAACTAGGGCTAGAACTAGGGCTAGAACTAGGGCTAGAACTAGGGCTAGAACTAGGGCTTCAAAACACTAGCCTCTAGAACTAGGGCTAGAACTAGGGCTAGAACTAGGGCTAGAACTAGGGCTAGAACTAGGGCTTCAAAACTAGCCTCTAGAACTAGGGCTAGAACTAGGGCTTCAAAACTAGCCTCTAGAACTAGGGCTAGAACTAGGGCTTCAAAACTAGCCTCTAGAACTAGGGCTAGAACTAGGGCTTCAAAACTAGCCTCTAGAACTAGGGCTAGAACTAGGGCTTCAAACACCAGTCTCTAGAACTAGGGCTAGAACTAGGGCTAGAACTAGGGCTAGAACTAGGGCTTCAAAACACTAGCCTCTAGAACTAGGGCTAGAACTAGGGCTTCAAAACTAGCCTCTAGAACTAGGGCTAGAACTAGGGCTTCAAAACTAGCCTCTAGAACTAGGGCTAGAACTAGGGCTTCAAAACTAGCCTCTAGAACTAGGGCTAGAACTAGGGCTTCAAAACTAGCCTCTAGAACTAGGGCTAGAACTAGGGCTTCAAACACCAGCCTCTAGAACTAGGGCTAGAACTAGGGCTAGAACTAGGGCTAGAACTAGGGCTAGAACTAGGGCTAGAACTAGGGCTAGAACTAGGGCTAGAACTAGGGCTAGAACTAGGGCTAGAACTAGGGCTTCAAAACACTAGCCTCTAGAACTAGGGCTAGAACTAGGGCTTCAAAACTAGCCTCTAGAACTAGGGCTAGAACTAGGGCTTCAAAACTAGCCTCTAGAACTAGGGCTAGAACTAGGGCTTCAAAACTAGCCTCTAGAACTAGGGCTTCAAAACTAGCCTCTAGAACTAGGGCTAGAACTAGGGCTTCAAACACCAGCCTCTAGAACTAGGGCTAGAACTAGGGCTAGAACTAGGGCTAGAACTAGGGCTAGAACTAGGGCTAGAACTAGGGCTAGAACTAGGGCTTCAAAACACTAGCCTCTAGAACTAGGGCTAGAACTAGGGCTAGAACTAGGGCTAGAACTAGGGCTAGAACTAGGGCTTCAAAACTAGCCTCTAGAACTAGGGCTAGAACTAGGGCTTCAAAACTAGCCTCTAGAACTAGGGCTTCAAAACTAGCCTCTAGAACTAGGGCTAGAACTAGGGCTTCAAAACTAGCCTCTAGAACTAGGGCTTCAAACACCAGCCTCTAGAACTAGGGCTAGAACTAGGGCTAGAACTAGGGCTAGAACTAGGGCTAGAACTAGGGCTAGAACTAGGGCTAGAACTAGGGCTTCAAAACTAGCCTCTAGAACTAGGGCTAGAACTAGGGCTTCAAAACTAGCCTCTAGAACTAGGGCTAGAACTAGGGCTTCAAAACTAGCCTCTAGAACTAGGGCTAGAACTAGGGCTTCAAAACTAGCCTCTAGAACTAGGGCTAGAACTAGGGCTTCAAACACCAGCCTCTAGAACTAGGGCTAGAACTAGGGCTAGAACTAGGGCTAGAACTAGGGCTAGAACTAGGGCTAGAACTAGGGCTTCAAAACACTAGCCTCTAGAACTAGGGCTAGAACTAGGGCTAGAACTAGGGCTAGAACTAGGGCTTCAAAACTAGCCTCTAGAACTAGGGCTAGAACTAGGGCTTCAAAACTAGCCTCTAGAACTAGGGCTAGAACTAGGGCTTCAAACACCAGCCTCTAGAACTAGGGCTAGAACTAGGGCTAGAACTAGGGCTAGAACTAGGGCTTCAAAACACTAGCCTCTAGAACTAGGGCTAGAACTAGGGCTAGAACTAGGGCTAGAACTAGGGCTAGAACTAGGGCTTCAAAACACTAGCCTCTAGAACTAGGGCTAGAACTAGGGCTCCAAACACCAGCCTCTGGAACTAGGGCTAGAACTAGGGCTCCAAACACCAGCCTCTGGAACTAGGGCTAGAACTAGGGCTCCAAACACCAGCCTCTGGAACTAGGGCTAGAACTAGGGCTCCAAACACCAGCCTCTGGAACTAGGGCTAGAACTAGGGCTCCAAACACCAGCCTCTGGAACTAGGGCTAGAACTAGGGCTCCAAACACCAGCCTCTGGAACTAGGGCTAGAACTAGGGCTCCAAACACCAGCCTCTGGAACTAGGGCTAGAACTAGGGCTCCAAACACCAGCCTCTGGAACTAGGGCTAGAACTAGGGCTCCAAACACTAGCCTCTAGAACTAGGGCTAGAACTAGGGCTCCAAACACCAGCGTTTGGAACTACACAGGGCTAAAACAATTTAATACAGACTAGCAGTTAGACCACGCCTCTGCTTTACACACTTGGCTCAAACTGTCCATGTCCGAGTAGCTGTACACCATCAGAAGGACGTCGGCCCATTGGCTGAGCTGTCGGGAAGGGCAGCCAGTCTCTTCTCTGATGAGCAGCAGCTTGCAATGGTTGTCCACGATAATCTTGCTCTTGGAGCGGCCATCTGAGAGGAAACAAAAGTTTCTGTCATCCCACCACCCACAACACCGCAGACAGACACACAGTGAATACACTTTGAACTCTACAGGAAGTGTCGAGTGTGTGAGTGTGTGTGTGAGTGTGTGTGTGAGTGTGTGTGTGTGCCCTGCATTAGTGCCAGTGCACAGACACTACACATGCCCTACGCATACACGGTACTCTAGGGCTAAAGATCTATGAAGGAGGGCGGTGTTCTAGTGTTAGGGTTCGGGACATCCCGGGATAGTCTCAAGAATCTCAGAAACCACAGGATACTGGGACACTCTAGGAAAGGGGTGTGGCAGTATTGGATGTGACACACTACAATTTCTGGAGGGGGGGGGTTGGGGTGGGGGGAAATTCTACAAAGGATCAAGCAGAGCACAGGAGAGATCATCATGCATAGACATGTAAATATCTGCAGGCTATCCATGCATTGTCCATACATGGAAGTAATCATCTGTGGTGCCTATTGAGGTGAGGGATCTGTAGATCTGGAGACACCTGAAGTGTCTCCTCAGCAATACAGTATGTTTCAGTGGCGGGTACACATGTACAGGGTTCCTTGGGACCACCCCTCCCCCCACATTTCTGATTGATTAAGGGGGGACATCTGCACTTTTTTTTTTTTTTTTTTTAACCTGTGGTTACAACTTTAGAGCTCAGTAGATTCTGCAAACTTCATGGTATGGACTTGATATATAGCTCAAAAGATAGGTCTCTCTGTGTGCTCTCTTTTGATACTAAAATATGTTTCATAGGTATAACTATAGGCAAGTTACTAGACCCTAAAGCGGAGGGACCACAAAAACCTGAATCGCTCCAACCTCCATAGAAACCACTCTGAGTTGCGAAGTGCAAAAAAATTAAAAATGGTACAAGTGGCTAGAGGAAGCTCTAGAGTACGCAATGAGTATATTGAGTAGGCGTGAAAAATTTATTACCTGGTCAAGCGCGCGGTTGGAAAATTGAAGGCGTTGACAAAGCGTCGCCTTGTCAACGCCTTCAATTTTCCAACCGCCGCTTGACCAGGTAATAAATTTTTCACGCCTACTCAATATACTCATTGTGTACTCTAGAGCTTCCTCTAGCCACTTGTACCATTTTTAATTTTTTTGCACTTCGCAACTCAGAGTGGTTTCTATGGAGGTTGGAGCGATTCAGGTTTTTGTGGTCCCTCCTCTTTAGGGTCTAGTAACTTGCCTATAGTTATACCTATGAAACATATTTTAGTATCAAAAGAGAGCACACAGAGAGACCTATCTTTTGAGCTATATATCAAGTCCATACCATGAAGTTTGCAGAATCTACTGAGCTCTAAAGTTGTAACCACAGGTTTAAAAATAAAAAAATAAAATGCACAGACGGTCCCCCTTAAATCCTGATAGTTTTTTCTGTTTCTGACTCAAGTTCTTTGCTAAGGAATAAAACATCGTGCAATATAACTTCCGTCAGAATGCATCTCAAAAGACTTTAAACTTTCAAATCTTCAAGAGCAGCTCACACTTCACCCTCGCAGGGTTTCACGGGGGTTGAAACCCTCGCCCCCCTCTCAGTATCTGGGGGGAGGGATATCCCCCCACTAATTTTCACTGATTCCAAAGTTCAAATGCAAGTTGACTGTGTAGGACTTCTATTTCACAGCCATGGACATTAACAGTATGAGGATGAGATCTGCTTACCTATTCCATAGCCTGGGACTAGTGGGACTGACCACAAGGACTAGTAGTGCAGCACTATTCTAACTAGTTGCACAGAGAACTGATAAATGGCTGGATACACAGTAAGTTTACAGAGACACAGTGACAACAGTTGCTGTTACTCTATTTTTCAGTCCACCACAATGAAGGGCATCTCTTCACTGTGAGAGCGAATTATTAATCTTCAACATGCACGGGGAAAAATAAAAAAATAATAGAGCATATTGAATGGGCTACATATTAGTATATGAATCCAGGACCAAAGTATAATAAAACCACGTGGACAGACACTTTCACATCATCCAATCAAGTCAGTAATTGCCATAATCCCCCCCCCCCTAATCGTGTAACATGGGTGGCTGCACAGTAGCACTGACTATATCTTGCATACCGTTCCTGCTGAACCCTCCCAGTTGAAGGGAAAAACCCTGGATGAAACCCTGCCTCGCATAACTTATATACTTGGGGGGCATGTCGCTGGTAACCCTAGCAAGGCTCAGGCTAATAACCTCTACTGGGGGAGCATGTCCATGGAACCCTATCAGGCTTCTCCCTCAAATAACCTCTACTGGGGGAGCATGTCCCTGGAACCCTAGCAGGGCTTCACCCATGAATAACCTCTACTGGGGAAACATGTCCCAGGAAACCTAGCAGGGCTTCACCCTTGAATAACCTCTACAGGGGGAGCATGTCCCTGGAACCCTAGCAGGGCTTCACCCTTGAATAACCTCCAGTGAGGTCACTCGCAACCCCTGCTTCAAAACCATGCACCGGACACAGTGTTTTGTCCAATCAAGATAGCCACATATTCTACACCAGAAAATGGCTTTTATATACCATCTTCGAACTTTACTTATCCGAACACACCAGAACCGAATGTTCCAAGAACCCCCCCCCCCCCCCCCCCACACACACAGCAATGCTAGCCACACCCTCAGAAACGCTGCTACATTCAGCGTCTTCTTTTCTCGCAGGTAAAATTCCTTCGCGTGCGTGCACAACCAATATGGCGTCCACCTGTAACATTACGTCCTACAGTTTCTCTCTCTTCTTCTCGCTCCGTGTCAGAGCAGAGAAGCAGAGCAGAGAAGAATGGCTAGATCTGTTCAGAAGACAAGGAGTTGTCCCCAGTGTTGAAGTGAGCTCACGGACTGTGTGAGGATTGGGAGGAGTTTAGCTCGAGGAGTAGTGGAATGCTACATAAGTTGGAAAGCGGATTGTCCATGAATTTATGAGGAGCAAGGTCAAGCTGAAGACCTTCCACACCGAAGTTCAGTTATCAAACATCTGAACACCTCCGGTACCAAATGTGTTCGGGTAAGTGACCTCCTTCTGTATACATGTATATATTTTTCGAGGGAGGTTGACCCCCCCCCCCCCCCCCCCCCCTCCCAAGGAGAAAAAAAATCCGGCCCGGCCTAATGTCATTCTCACGACAGGCCACACTCTGCCGACAGAATTTCCAAGCATACAAAAGAAGATGAAGCATTCTGCTGGCAGAGTAGGGCCATGTGGTGGAATCAGGTGAGCTCACATGATCCACCACATGGCGTGGTGGTTTGAATCCATTTGAGTATTCCAGATGTGGCCACCTCAGAGCTCCGCTACCTCTAGAGGTCTAGTTTATTAGTGTGGTAGATACCACGGCTGATAGCTATGGCTCATGACCAAACACTTGAGCAAGTCCAATGGTGTATCTCTGACCAGATTCACAAACATCAACCACATCATCAGAGCTTTCCAGGAAAAGAAAGGTCTTCTCAACCCTTCCTCAGGGGTATTCTGCTAATAGTGCATTCAAGGAACCTAAGTGCATCCACATCAAAGGGTTTAAGGACTTCCTAATGGAGGCTGGTGTTTCTGGCGTGGGTATTGCTGAGACCAGCAGCACCATAACGAGTCATTGTTAGTGCAGCCTCACTCTGTTGCCTGGAGAGAGCACTTTCTCTATTGAAAGCTCTTTGGAATTCAACACAGTTGCTTTTACAGCATGTGCTAGTGTTTATGGAGCTTCACTTAAGAATGTTGCAAAACATGAGTCTTGCACACGTATGGGATCACATGAGCTACTACAAGGCTTGAGGTGCACACATATGGATCACATGAGCTACTACAAGGCTTGAGGTGCACATGTATGGGATCACATGAGCTACTACAAGGCTTGAGGTGCACACATATGGGATCACATGAGCTACTACAAGGCTTGAGGTGCACACATATGGGATCACATGAGCTACTACAAGGCTTGAGGTGCACATGTATGGGATCACATGAGCTACTACAAGGCTTGAGGTGCACACATATGGGATCACATGAGCTACTACAAGTCTTGAGGTGCACACATATGGGATCACATGAGCTACTACAAGGCTTGAGGTGCACACATATGGGATCACATGAGCTACTACAAGGCTTGAGGTGCACACATATGGGATCACATGAGCTACTACAAGGCTTGAGGTGCACCACATGAGCTACTACAAGGCTTGAGGTGCACACGTATGGGATCACATGAGCTACTACAAGGCTTGAGGTGCACACATATGGGATCACATGAGCTACTACAAGGCTTGAGGTGCACACGTATGGGATCACATGAGCTACTACAAGGCTTGAGGTGCACACGTATGGGATCACATGAGCTACTACAAGGCTTGAGGTGCACACATATGGGATCACATGAGCTACTACAAGGCTTGAGGTGCACATGTATGGGATCACATGAGCTACTACAAGGCTTGAGGTGCACACATATGGGATCACATGAGCTACTACAAGTCTTGAGGTGCACACATATGGGATCACATGAGCTACTACAAGGCTTGAGGTGCACACATATGGGATCACATGAGCTACTACAAGGCTTGAGGTGCACATGTATGGGATCACATGAGCTACTACAAGGCTTGAGGTGCACATGTATGGGATCACATGAGCTACTACAAGGCTTGAGGTGCACATGTATGGGATCACATGAGCTACTACAAGGCTTGAGGTGCACACGTATGGGATCACATGAGCTACTACAAGGCTTGAGGTGCACACATATGGGATCACATGAGCTACTACAAGGCTTGAGGTGCACACGTATGGGATCACATGAGCTACTACAAGGCTTGAGGTGCTGACTAGGCAGTCATACAGGTATATTAAAAGAATCCACTTAGCATGGATATCTGCCCACACATGCAGAAGAAGCTCCACCCCCATATTTTACCAAACACCATTTTTGCTCCCCCCCTCTCCCCTTTCGGGAATTTTAAATGAAACCATGCTCCCCCCATGCATCCATATAAGAGTACCATAACTAATATTCCATGCACAGGGAGGAGGGGCAAGACACGGAGGGGAGGTCATTAGGATTGGTCACATGCACACACGCGTGCGCACACACACACATGCACATACATACACACACATGCGTACACTCAATACATTCACACGCACACATTCACACACACACACACACACACTCACTCACACACACACAGTGATCCATTAGATGGACATTGAATGGCCAGTGTTTTGGATGTGGGCTGGAGGGCGGGCTCAATTTAAAACATTTTAGTGTTTAGGTCAAATTGATGGCTGTGCACTATCTTGTCCATGGAACAGACAACACAACACATGTATATATATGTACATGTACAGTGTATATACATGCATATATATATATATATACATTTTTGTACATGTATATACATGTATATTATATATAATATGTACATATACATGTACATTGTATATATATATATATATATACAGTGCATTACTACTGCTGCAAGGAAACTAGAGGTATATACAGTATGTAGGAGTGCCTGCAAGGCTTGGCTTCTTTCAAGGTGAGGGAGAGACATTCAGAACTCCTCTAGATCCAGTTTTTCTGGTTTACCGCACATATGTACCTTCCCCCCTCCCCCTCGGGCACACCTCCCCCCTCCCCCCCCCCTCAGGCACACCTTTCAAAATAAAATACACCCCAAGGGCAAGGGTCTGTCAGTCAGACTTGCATCGCAGAGTGACAAGTAAGATTACACCAGGCCTGTCTCCTAGCAACCTGTACTGAGTACATACACTCACCACAGCAGGAAAGTATCCCATCATCTGCAAACCTGCCCTTGCCTACACTGCAGGTGTGCACTATTACAGGCACACTCACTGCCAACACCTTATAGCACCTGTCAGCAAGATTAGTGGTGCTCAAAACCAATTGGCAGCTGAGTGCAGACACACTCAACTTCTTATAGGTCAGGCTCTTGGCGAGTAAATATATCCAAGCTACATAGCCAAGGTTGCAGAGAAGCTTGGAGAGCCTCATATGTGTGGGCATGACATCCACAAGACTTGTCTGGTCGACAGAAATGGAAGCAACACTGACTCTTAAGCAGTCCTGAGGAGAAATAGTCACGACAGACATTAACAAGTTTGGGCTAGAACTAACAGCGAAGGAAGTCTTCAATGCGGCTTGAATATACAGACTTCAACCAGTGCTTATGGGAAGTATGCAAGTGTGTGTGTGTGTGGTGTGTGTGTATGTATGGTGTGTGTGCGTGTGTGTGAGTGGTATGTGTGTGTGTGGTGTGTGTGTGTGTGTGTGTGCCAATACCTTTCTCATCGCCCTCAATCTCAAGTACTCCTTCAACAAAGAGACTCACTACTGCAGTCTTCAGGCTGAACTCTGTACCCACTACACCCTGAAAAGGTGGGGTGTGTGGGGGGGGGGGGGGGGGGGGGGGGGGAAGGTGAAGGGGAGGGGAGGGGATGTGTGGGGGGGAGGGGATGTGTGGGGGGGGGGGGGGGGGGTAAAGGGAAATGTAATAAGAACACAGTTCTGGAATAATTTTTTTGTCTTCTAATGTGTGCACACGTACACACAACATCACCTAACAACAACAACATACCAGATATCCAAACTTTGACGAATGTAGGATATCATGCATGCACACAGATGATGTAGCATACACATGCATGCACACAGATGATGTAGCATACACATGCATGCGCACAGATGATGTAGCATACACATGCATGCACACAGAACTGAGATGATGTAGCATACACATGCATGCACACAGATACACATGCATGCACACAGATGATGTAGCATACACATGCATGCACACAGATGATGTAGCATACACATGCATGCGCACAGATGATGTAGCATACACATGCATGCACACAGATGATGTAGCATACACATGCATGCACACAGATGATGTAGCATACACATGCATGCACACAAATGATGTAGCATACACATGCATGCACACAGATGATGTAGCATACACATGCATGCACACAGATGATGTAGCATACACATGCATGCACACAGATACACATGCATGCACACAGATGATGTAGCATACACATGCATGCACACAGATGATGTAGCATACACATGCATGCACACAGATACACATGCATGCACACAGATGATGTAGCATACACATGCATGCACACAGATAATGTAGCATACACATGCATGTACACAGATGATGTAGCATACACATGCATGCACACAGATGATGTAGCATACACATGCATGCGCACAGATGATGTAGCATACACATGCATGCACACAGATGATGTAGCATACACATGCATGCACACAGATACACATGCATGCACACAGATGATGTAGCATACACATGCATGCACACAGATGATGTAGCATACACATGCATGCGCACAGATGATGTAGCATACACATGCATGCACACAGATGATGTAGCATACACATGCATGCACACAGATACACATGCATGCACACAGATGATGTAGCATACACATGCATGCACACAGATGATGTAGCATACACATGCATGCGCACAGATGATGTAGCATACACATGCATGCACAGATGATGTAGCATACACATGCATGCACACAGATGATGTAGCATACACATGCATGCACACAGATGATGTAGCATACACATGCATGCACACAGATGATGTAGCATACACATGCATGCACACAGATACACATGCATGCACACAGATGATGTAGCATACACATGCATGCACACAGATGATGTAGCATACACATGCATGCGCACAGATGATGTAGCATACACATGCATGCACACAGATGATGTAGCATACACATGCATGCACACAGATGATGTAGCATACACATGCATGCGCACAGATGATGTAGCATACACATGCATGCACACAGATGATGTAGCATACACACAGATACACATGCATGCACACAGATGATGTAGCATACACATGCATGCAAACAGATGATGTAGCATACACATGCATGCACACAGATGATGTAGCATACACATGCATGCACACAGATGATGTAGCATACACATGCATGCGCACAGATGATGTAGCATACACATGCATGCACACAGATACACATGCATGCACACAGATGATGTAGCATACACATGCATGCACACAGATGATGTAGCATACACATGCATGCGCACAGATGATGTAGCATACACATGCATGCACACAGATGATGTAGCATACACATGCATGCACACATACACGTGCTCCTCTCCCCTCACAGATCCAAGACTCTTTGAGCCTTTATTTCAAGTTGTAAGTTATTTCAAGTTGTAAGTTTGTTTTGCTTGCTGGCAGCAGTGGCTGTGTTCTTCTACTGGAGTAGTATGTGAGATGCTGCCTCGCTAGAAACACAAGCAGCTCGAGTTGAGATATGCCGGCTCTAGCGTAGCTTTTAGGTAAAGGTCATCAAGTTGCATTCTTGGCGCGGATATTTATCAGCTACTGTGGGGGAACGTGAAGTGTCTTTGTGAGGATCTATCGGATCGGACCTGCCCCCAAGATGTCATCTCCATCAGATGTACATACACAATGTCAATATATGGAGATCACGCGATCTTGTTCTAACTACGCACAAGTCATTAGTCTGGACTCACCACTCGTACGTCCTGGACCTCTCGAGGCATAAACCATTCCTGACTCTCCTTGTACTCCCCTAGAACATGAAGACAGAAGGTACTAATAAATACTGCCTTCAACACCTCCATACTCCCTCAAGTGACCACACCCTCACCTTCCCTCAAGTGACCACACCCACCTTCCCTCAAGTGACTATACCCTAATCTTCCCACACCCTCCCTCAAATGGTCACATCCTCACCGTCCCTCAAGTGACCACACCCACCTTCCCTCAAGTGACCACACCCTAACCTTCCCACACCCTCCCTCAAATGGTCACATCCTCACCTTCCCTCAAGTGACCACACCCACCTTCCCTCAAGTGACCACACCCTCACCTTCCCTCAAGTGGCCACACCCTAACCTTCCCTCAACTGACCACACCCTCACCTTCCCTCAAATGGCCACACCCTCACCTTCCCTCAAGTGACCACACCCACCTCCCCTCAAGTAACCACATCTCCTCCTCATTGGACACTCACACTCCATTCCCCACAGCCATACCATTTCTCTGACCACACTCTCCCTTGCATATATTAACGCCATTATGAAATCATCCGTTCCCTCCACTTGCCTACAAGCTCTTCGTAGTCAATATGGGACTAAACACTGCATGTAGTAGCCAACTCATGTAGTAGCCAACTCTTCTCCATTTTAACCAAAGAAGCTCTTTTTTGATCAACTTGGGACGATGTGTAGAAAACTTATCTCGAACAAGTATATTTCTTGTCAAAATGGACAAATTCAGTTCAAAATGTCTCCACCGCCAGAAGGTTCCTGCGTACATGTATCTCGATGACCTCTGCACTCTAGCTGATCAACAATACCCTGGCTGCATCTACATACTTGCCACCTCATCAAGCCACACCCACTACACCATCTAAGGACCACTCAGTCAACTCACTCACCGCGGAGCAAATTGGACGACCACCACAAAAAAATTGTAACAAATTGTCAGGACTGAATCATGGAAAGGGATGTCCTGTAAATTTACAAAGAATAGCTCGTAGGCAACTAAAGTAACCACAAGGTCAAAGTTGAAGTTGTGGATCTGAGATGGCATTACCGTTCAACCAAGACAGACTCTGGAGCTGCTCTTTGATGACGACTTCTTCCTCTCAGACAGTACATGTACAATACATGTACAATACATGTAGCTAGGGTTAGGGCCAGGGCAATACATGTAGCTAGGGTTAGGGCCAGGCAATACATGTAGCTAGGGTTAGGGCCAGGCAATACATGTAGCTATGGTTAGGACCAGGCAATACATGTAGCTAGGGTTAGGGCCAGGGCAATACATGTAGCTAGGGTTAGGACCAGGCAATACATGTAGCTAGGGTTAGGGCCAGGCAATACATGTAGCTAGGGTTAGGGCCAGGCAATACATGTAGCTAGGGTTAGGGCCAGGCAATACATGTAGCTAGGGTTAGGACCAGGCAATACATGTAGCTAGGGTTAGGGCCAGGCAATACATGTAGCTAGGGTTAGGGCCAGGGCAATACATGTAGCTAGGGTTAGGGCCAGGCAATACATGTAGCTAGGGTTAGGGCCAGGCAATACATGTAGCTAGGGTTAGGGCCAGGCAATACATGTAGCTAGGGTTAGGGCCAGGCAATACATGTAGTTAGGGTTAGGGCCAGGCAATACATGTAGCTAGGGTTAGGGCCAGGGCAATACATGTAGCTAGGGTTAGGACCAGGCAATACATGTAGCTAGGGTTAGGGCCAGGCAATACATGTAGCTAGGGTTAGGGCCAGGCAATACATGTAGCTAGGGTTAGGGCCAGGCAATACATGTAGCTAGGGTTAGGACCAGGCAATACATGTAGCTAGGGTTAGGGCCAGGCAATACATGTAGCTAGGGTTAGGGCCAGGGCAATACATGTAGCTAGGGTTAGGACCAGGCAATACATGTAGCTAGGGTTAGGGCCAGGCAATACATGTAGCTAGGGTTAGGGCCAGGCAATACATGTAGCTAGGGTTAGGGCCAGGCAATACATGTAGCTAGGGTTAGGACCAGGCAATACATGTAGCTAGGGTTAGGGCCAGGCAATACATGTAGCTAGGGTTAGGGCCAGGCAATACATGTAGCTAGGGTTAGGGCCAGGCAATACATGTAGCTAGGGTTAGGGCCAGGCAATACATGTAGCTAGGGCTAGGGCCAGGCAATACATGTAGCTAGGGTTAGGACCAGGCAATACATGTAGCTAGGGTTAGGGCCAGGCAATACATGTAGCTAGGGTTAGGACCAGGCAATACATGTAGCTAGGGTTAGGACCAGGCAATACATGTAGCTAGGGTTAGGGCCAGGCAATACATGTAGCTAGGGTTAGGGCCAGCAATACATGTAGCTAGGGTTAGGGCCAGGGCAATACATGTAGCTAGGGTTAGGACCAGGCAATACATGTAGCTAGGGTTAGGACCAGGCAATACATGTAGCTAGGGTTAGGGCCAGGCAATACATGTAGCTAGGGTTAGGGCCAGGCAATACATGTAGCTAGGGTTAGGGCCAGGCAATACATGTAGCTAGGGTTAGGGCCAGGGCAATACATGTAGCTAGGGTTAGGACCAGGCAATACATGTAGCTAGGGTTAGGGCCAGGCAATACATGTAGCTAGGGTTAGGACCAGGCAATACATGTAGCTAGGGTTAGGGCCAGGCAATACATGTAGCTAGGGTTAGGGCCAGGCAATACATGTAGCTAGGGTTAGGACCAGGCAATACATGTAGCTAGGGTTAGGGCCAGGCAATACATGTAGCTAGGGTTAGGGCCAGGCAATACATGTAGCTAGGGTTAGGGCCAGGCAATACATGTGGCTAGGGTTAGGGCCAGGCAATACATGTAGCTAGGGTTAGGGCCAGGCAATACATGTAGCTAGGGTTAGGACCAGGCAATACATGTAGCTAGGGTTAGGGCCAGGCAATACATGTAGCTAGGGTTAGGGCCAGGCAATACATGTAGCTAGGGTTAGGGCCAGGCAATACATGTAGCTAGGGTTAGGGCCAGGGCAATACATGTAGCTAGGGTTAGGGCCAGGCAATACATGTAGCTAGGGTTAGGACCAGGCAATACATGTAGCTAGGGTTAGGGCCAGGCAATACATGTAGCTAGGGTTAGGACCAGGCAATACATGTAGCTAGGGTTAGGGCCAGGCAATACATGTAGCTAGGGTTAGGGCCAGGCAATACATGTAGCTATGGTTAGGACCAGGCAATACATGTAGCTAGGGTTAGGGCCAGGGCAATACATGTAGCTAGGGTTAGGGCCAGGGCTGTAGCTAGAGCAATGCAATCCAACAATACTGATGACATCATCATGATGTAATACTACAATAGTGTGACATTCATGTGACACGAGGAGCAGCTCACGCGTGTGGTGTCCAGTGCATGTGTGCATGTGTGTGATGTGTGAAACAAACAAACAAACAAACAAAGCAATGCCGTTCTGGTCCAGAGAGAGCCATATATGGTCAAATAACCCTAGGCAACTACAAGGCATTGTGAGGGCAGCTGCCAAGTCACTTGTTTCCAGGTCTTTTTAAAGTGGACATGATAAGTGTTCTCGTTTTTTTTTTACAGATTTGCCTTAACTTAATATGCATGGCAGCATAACAGGATGCCCTGTGGCACAATGGGATGGCTGGTCGTGAACCAGAAATCCCAAGTGTGGAAGTATGACTAAGAGAGGAGGGATTTGCTTAACAAGCACAGCTTCCCTTCAAGATGTAGGAGTAAGGTCATCAGGCAGTGCTGCTGGTTGATGGAATAGTCACGAGAGCACTAAAGGAAGACCATGGAGGAGTGCAATAACGTCGGACATTTTGAAACTGATTCCTGATGAAGGCTAGTGCATTTTGTCGAAACGTCGAGAGAATACAATTTCAAGTTGATTATTGAGAAGGTTATTGTAATTCGGACATTTTGTTTGCTACCACAGCAAGTATAGTCGCAGCTCCCTCGTGATAAATGATGCGTTCACCTCGCCATGTCGAGGATGCAACTCCAGTACTCAAGTCCCCTGACGGCAATCAGCACATCGACACTCCAGTATTTCCTCGATCCTTGATATCTGGCAAATACGTCTCTCACGCTTATTTCAGTAAGGTGAGGAATTTGTCGTACTGAAATTCCAGCACACTTGTTCCGACAATTATCAATTATATACATAGCCCATCAACACTCCAGTATTGCAGTATTTCCACTTATCTCAATCTCATTTCAGTAAGGCAGTTCTTGTGTCTTAAAGAGACGACTATTTTTTTAAATTACAGGTGAAGTCGCATGGATGGATAGATACTCATCGTAGATGCGTCAATGCATGGGTATAGAAAATTGCCCCTTCCAATGCCCCAACAAGGGCAGTAGCCCACCAGGAAATTGAGAAATTCTGAAACTGATTCCAAATGTTTGCATCCCAGGAGAACTGCTCGCTGATACAGTTGGAGAGGGGAGGGGGTGGGGAAATTCCCTCTGCCTCTCCTAAGGCCTAAGGGAGATACGACCATGAACCAGGTTCACAGACCAACCCCTGACACTTCTTGTAAGGGGCTGAACCTTCCTCACAAGTACAATGACCCTACTCGCATCATATGATGTGACTACAAGTGTGTCATGTGACTAGTACAGGATGTCATGTGACTACAAGTGTGTCATGTGACTAGTACAGGATGTCATGTGACTACCATGATTACTGCTACAACCACCACCACCCAGTTCTATTAGCCTGTATTAACACACACTGGGCCTGTGCTGCGTCCATGATTATTATGTACATGTATGTATGGACTAGCACTAGTTCCAAACTCTCGAAGAGCATATGGGCAGAGGAGTCGTCATTTTATTTTTTGCATCACCATTTAGTTCCAAGCTGAGCTGGACAGAGGTGTAGCTTTATGGTGGGTAGGTTGGAATGCTCTACAGCTGCTTCGTGACCTTGTGTAATGGGAGGAGGCTCGTTTGAAATGGGCGTGGCTTATCTGGCAATAGTGATTGGTGGGACAAAAATATTGGTACTAATTTCCCGTGTAGGAGAACATATAGGAGAAAATAATAATAATAATAATAATAATAATAATAATAATAATAATAATAATAATAATAATAATAATAATAATAATAATAATAATAATAATAATAATAATAATAATAATAATAATAATAATAATAATAATAATAATAATAATAATAATAATAATAATAATAATAATAATAATAATAATAATAATAATAATAATAATAATAATAATAATAATAATAATAATAATAATAATGAGTGCCTAGCAACCATGTGGCTGAGAGGGAGGGAGTGAGCACAGATGTCCTGGCACAACTGCCTGGCTGTTAGAGATAGACATTCAAGACCTGAGCAGCTCCATAATGAATATTACTAGGGGAGGGAGCAGATGCTCTGACTGAGTGGAGGAGACAGTATCCTTAGAGATTTGTGTGCAATATTATCCTAGAAATATTGGCCTCAAGAGTGATGGCCACTCAGGTGTTGCCAGCACTATCACATGTGTGTGTGTGTGTGCGTGTGCGTGATGAGTATGTGGTTTATATGTGGCATTTTGTAGTGTGTGTGTGTATGTGTGTGTGTATGTGTGGTGTGTGTGTGTGTGTGGTGTGTGTACATGTATGCACACATATGCAGAGGACTTGGTACCTATGTAGGTTCAAAAGAAATCTTTTCTTAATCTCGCAGAAAACACCCTGAGTGTGCTCATAGAGCACGTGCGTGTGCATTGAGCACTGCACGAGATCCACTCCTGTCATCAATGGCTGCCCTTGGCTAGGTGGTGGGACATAAGAGCTTCGACAATACCACGATGAACAATCGACGTAGAATGCAGCCTTAGCTTTTCAGCATAGCGAACTAGACCCACCAATCAAGTCTTCCAAATCGAGAGGGCTAATTGTCTTCTCGGCTGGCAACAGTTAATGAAGAGTTCGTTTGTTTGTTTGTTTTTATTATTTACTTATTATTTATTTATTTATTATTTATATCTATTAATTTATCTATTCATTTATCTATTTATTTATCTAATTATTTATCTATCTATCTATTTATCTATCTATCTATTTATTATTTATTTCCTTTTTATTTCCTTTTATTTATTTCCTTAATTATTTTTTATATATTTTAATTGTTTGTTTTTACATCCCCGCCCACTCACCAAAACCTAGAGGTTAAAGTCAAAACATCGCCCCTTAAGTCTGGACCAATACACATCAACGAAAACGTGCAAGGTATCTTATCTTGTAGTGCATCGGACATTGCACGAACATGGTTACTAGGGACTCCACTCCTGGATCTCTGTCTGAATCTGACAAATGAACCATTGCAGCTGGCCCCTGGCCCAAAGCGGTAGGCGTATGCACATTTTAGAGGGGAGCGTGTGAGCGTGTCAAATGGGTCAAATGGAAAGTGGGTGTGGCTTGACAGGCCTGGGGTATTCATTTACTGATAGGCCAACACGCTACGTCTTGCATTTAAAATTTGTCACACATTGCATGCTCACGAACTCAAACCCAGCCCATAACCACACCCCATATACCCACAGTGATCATCATGAAAGGAAATATTAGACATTGAAAAGCTTCCTACAGAAAGAAAAACCCTTTACCGGAACAGCCAGCATTGCATGGTAGTGAAATATACAGCATGTGCATCTGAAGAACAAGTGTAGTTGCTTAGCTCCATTTGAGTAGAAAGCTGATTTCACAAAATTTAACTCATAATTACATGCTAAAAAAACTGTGTACAAAGGTCTAGTACATATATTCAGGCACTCCCTCAAACCTAGAGCTCTTAGGACTTGTTTCATGTGCTATATATAAACAGTTGACTTGAGCTCGTGACTCTCTGTGTGTGTATATATATATATATATATAGCTACGACGATGTGCATATCTTGCACATGTGACGTGCAGTTATCACCTCTTTCTTTGCCACTGGTTGACCTCTTTCTTTGCCACTGGTTGACCGCCACTGGTTGACCTCTTTCTTTGCCACTGGTTGACCCCTTTCTTTGTCACTGGTTGACCTCTTCCTTTGCCACTGGTTGACCTCTTTCTTTGCCACTGGTTGACCTCTTTCTTTGCCACTGGTTGACCTCTTTCTTTGCCACTGGTTGACCTCTTTCTTTGCCACTGGTTGACCTCTTTCTTTGCCACTGGTTGACCTCTTTCTTTGCCACTGGTTGACCTCTTTCTTTGCCACTGGTTGACCTCTTTCTTTGCCACTGGTTGACCTCTTTCTTTGCCACTGGTTGACCTCTTTCTTTGCCACTGGTTGACCTCTTTCTTTGCCACTGGTTGACCTCTTTCTTTGCCACTGATTGACCTCTTTCTTTGCCACTGGTTCACCTGTTTCTTTGCCACTGGTTGACCTCTTTCTTTGCCACTGGTTGACCTCTTCCGTTGCCACTGGTTGACCTCTTTCTTTGCCACTGGTTGACCTCTTTCTTTGCCACTGGTTGACCTCTTTCTTTGCCACTGGTTGACCCCTTTCTTTGCCACTGGTTGACCCCTTTCTTTGTCACTGGTTGACCTCTTCCTTTGCCACTGGTTGACCTCTTTCTTTGCCACTGGTTGACCTCTTTCTTTGCCACTGGTTGACCTCTTTCTTTGCCACTGGTTGACCTCTTTCTTTGCCACTGGTTGACCTCTTTCTTTGCCACTGGTTGACCTCTTTCTTTGCCACTGGTTGACCTCTTTCTGTGCCACTGGTTGACCTCTTTCTGTGCCACTGGTTGACCTCTTTCTTTGCCACTGGTTCACACCAAAACTGCACACGTGACATGCTCACTTCAGGTAGCATTCAAACTAATCACTTTGCGATGAGGAAGACGACCCCCCCCCCCCCCCCCCCCCCCCCAGCCCCCTTGCCAGCATTCACCACCTTACCAGGGTCAGCAAAAGCAGCAGGTTGCGACTGTCCACCATCTTTTTGGCGCCAAACACAAAGACTAGTTGGCTGCTTCATGCGCTCGAGATCCTCTTCCTGTGGGAGTGGGAAAGGACCTCCTCCATCAGTTCCACTGTTGCGCACTCCCCCCCCTCCCCTCTCCCGCCAACCCCCAAAAATTGGGCACACCGGATCCCTCACCATTTTGGCTTAAGAGCAGCAGAGAAAGGGGCGTGACCCCCAATCCCCCATGAATATTCCCACGAAAACCCTTTGTTTTATGACCTCGTGAATATTCATGAGTCGTGTGGCTTAATAACCTCACCTCAGGCAAGAGGCCGACTGCCATGAGTGCCCTCAGGCACCCACAAAGATAGCGCTCACAAGAAAGCATGAGTAATGTATTTGGGGAACACGAGGTGTTCTATACTCGCACATGCCCAGTAGACTGCTAGATCATGTGACTTCACCAGGAAACTTTATTTCTAGTTTGTCAGAGTGAACAAGCAAGAGAAAAAGGAAAAAGGCTAACAATGGCTACTGCCGGCATGAACGGTCTAGACCTTCCTGGCCTTGACGGCTGCTTCTGGAAGCCCTTCAGCAGATGAAAGCTACACAGGCTCCCATGAATCTCTCTTCACTCTTGAGAGAGGAGGTTGCTCCTGGATGGATGTTTTTTTGTTTTGCTGTAAGTTTTGCCAATTTTGTTTGCTTTCCTCAGAGCTGATCCTTTGCATACAGCACGCACGTACAGTATGTCAGCGTCACTCTTCACTTGCTATGCCCATACCTAGCTAAATAATGAGCTGCATATCTAATTACGATGGCAGGAAACCACAAGGACAAGAATACGCAAGTCATTACTGGAAGGCTTCTTCTGCTAACACACACATGCACACACACACACACCAGTTGCACACTATCTAGAGAGCCCTGTAGTTCTTCTTCGACTCTACACTGCAGATGAAGGCAAAGCCTATGTTGCTGCCATGACATTGATTTGAACTGATGTTCATTAAATGGCCCTAGAGAATGCCTGTACCAACATATTCACATGAGCTCATCAATATTCATGAACCCAGCTTGCCTTAAAGAGGGCGTATCCAAACTCACCACAAATCAAAGTAATCATTTTTGTGAAGACATACATGTATCCATGGTAACAAACACACGTGCCCACACACTCAAACTGTGCATGAAGATGTTGAATCCATAGCAGCACAATTGACAAAGAGTGTATACACCCATAGAGAACACACACACACACACACAACACTTTCCCAGTGCCAGACCATCAACTTGAACCCAGTTCCCAGAGAACTCGAGTATTTAAACTCAACTGCTGTTTGTGCTCTGTTTGTGAGCACAAACAAACAAACAGAGCAGAGACAGCTACACACAGCTCTTCTGTGTCCTGTGTGGCTTCCTCCTCAGTACAGATGTTGCTAGGCAACCCACTCCTAGCTGGCTTTACACGTCAAGACTGCCTTGGGAGCCACTCTCAAGCAAACTCTTTGAAGTCTTCAGAACACGCAACAAAGATGGACATAAATCGGTGCCTGGAGTAATCCATCCTGGCTAGGTATAATCTGCCACCATGTCCAAGATAGACAAGTCTGGATTCCTCTGACTGGCAATGGACATGCTAAGACGATGTGTACAGAGACCAGCAAAGCTCTGCTGCAGAGATGAGGTCTTGGAACTCATCACAGCTGGGCTCCTGCCTTGCTACATGTATAGTAGTACTCCAGGACATACCGGGGTTCTTGGAACACTTGGGGTTATCCGCGGACATCCTTAGGGAGGATGACTGACAATATAGCATCGATCCCAGAATCTGAGCAAGGGGCAGGGCTAGTCTAGGGACAGGACCAGAGCTAGGGCTAGTCTAGGGCTAGGACCAGAGCTAGGGCTAGTCTAGGGACAGGACCAGAGCTAGGGCTAGGCTAGGGCTAGGCTAGTTCCAAGGATCGCAAAATCCTGGGGTTCCTAGGAAATGTACATGTAGCATTAATGATCATCCCTCCCAGCTAGGGTTAGGGCTAGGACTAGGGCAAGAGCTCCTGCCTAGGCTAGGGTTCCTGCTAGAGTTAGGGCTAGTGGTCATACCTACTAGGGTTAGGGCACTGGATACATATAGAACTGGCTGAAACACCTCGAAACATTACCAGAGCTGGCCCACTCGAGTCTTGCTAAATCCCACCTTCACTTGTAAATTCTCTGACCTTGAGTGAACTGCAACCTACATGTACATGTAGTCAGACACACGCTAGACTCGTGCATCACTTACCACATATTAACCCTAGTACTACTACAGTATTACTGTTGTTATTATTGTTATTGTTATTATTAGTATTATTTATTATTATTGTTATTATTATTATATTATTATTATTATTATATTATTATTATTATTATTATTTTATTTTATTATTATTGTTGTTATTGCTACTACTACTATTACTATTACTATCCTCCTCCCCCTTTTTCAGGATTAAGGATTAATTAAAAAATATATTTAAATGCCCAATAACCAGTTTTGGTTGGCTCCATTTGAAATAAGCAAACAAAAGCTATGGAGTGCCGACGTCACGGTGATGTCTACAACAAAGACGTACGCACAGCCAAGAAATCCAACCAGCAGCACCTCCTTCCCCAAGAGCAAAGGCATTCAGAGCGACTCCAGCTAAGCATGTGTAGATGCCAGTGGCAACCTTCCCCAGCAGAAGAGCCGTCTCTTCCAGGAAGAGGAAGAGACCATTAATGACGAGATCAGTCATAAATATATATTATATATGTACATGTTATATTGACAATTTTTAGGAAAGACCTTGATGATCTCGTCAAACAGGAACTATGGTTGTCTGGCTATTTACAGAGACTCAGCAGACTACGAGCATAAACAAGAAGAGATGAGAAGGGATAGAACAAATCTAGTGGTCAGTGGATCTGTTTTTTAAATACTTTTTTGTGAGCATATCTCCGTTTGTGCTTGCAGGCACTTAGGGTGAGTGACCAATCCGCTAAGTGTATCTTAAAGAGGGGTCTTGTTCAAGTACAGACTGGCTCAGACAAAGGCAAAAACAGTTGTCGACAAGCATTCTACAGTTTGCCATGTACGGTAATCAGTCTCTAGTTCTTGTAGCTTGTAGCTGCACATGTACGCTTGACAACCACTCGGGAGTTCCAGCTTTTACTGCAGCCACGACCAGCTAGTCGTCCACCCCGGTCTTATAGGAGCTTTTTACACGCATACTTACATATTAGTGGGTTTGGCAAGATGCAGACAATGTGCCAGCTGCAGCGTGCTTTAAATAGAAGGTGTCATGGTTTGCTACCCACTAAAAGTCTTAGTATTGCACTAGAGGAAGTGTCCTGTAATATGTTAGCAGATTGTGTGGTCAGTTTGAGTTTGCTAAGCAACTGCACCACATGACCAGCAGAAGAGTCGTCTGACCAGACAGGCGAGTTGGAGGAAGAACTATATTAAGGGAGAAGGGGAAACTTTGGATGGTGCGAGGAGGGACTTTGGAAGGCGGAGGGGGACTTTGGAAGGCGGATTTGGAAGATGGAGGGAGACTTTGGAACGTGAAGGGGGAACTTTGGAAGGCGGAGGGGGAACTTGCATCCACAATATTCCGTGCTCTAATCACTGCAGCCAGTCAGAGCCTCCGTGGGACTGCAGCCAGTCAGAGCCTCCGTGGGAGTGCACAGCCAGTCAGAGCCTCCGTGGGAGCGCAGCCAGTCAGAGCCTCCGTGGGAGTGCACAGCCAGTCAGAGCCTCCGTGGGAGTGCACAGCCAGTCAGAGCCTCCGTAGCCAGTCAGAGCCTCCGTGGGAGTGCAGCCAATCAGAGCCTCCGTGGGAGTGCAGCCAATCAGAGCCTCCGTGGGAGTGCACAGCCAGTGAGAGCCTCCGTGGGAGTGCACAGCCAGTGAGAGCCTCCGTGGGAGTGCACAGCCAGTGAGAGCCTCCGTGGGAGTGCAGCCTGTCAGCAACATTGGTGGGCTACTCACACACGCATGCACAGGTGGCAGATTGCTGAACTGATTAAAAATGCTACCCATGAACTTGCATGTGAGTGGACTTGCCTCCAGAGGAGAGAACGATAAACATCAACAAGCAGAAGTCTATAAAAGGCACTGGAGTCATGCACATGCTCTCTCCTGACATGTTCATTCTGCCTCTTCCCGTCTCCATGGGGTCGCTGCTGTGCTGCCATCTCCTCGCAATGTTCACTGCAGATGCATTTGGTAGTCCCTTCTCATGGCTCCACATCTCTACTTGTTGTCTCCGATCAGGAGGAAGCTGACGTCCATATCTTGATCCACGCAAAAGTTTAGATAGTGTATTTGGCTTTCTACGTACCTGCTTATCTGGACTCATTCCTCTAACCATCTGTCAATTTTCACATACCCCCCACAGTTGATGCCCGCCAGAGTTTGACTGTTCTGTGGAAGAAGCAAGAGAGAATATATATGGTAGCCCCTCCAGTGCGAGAGCTTCTCAGCAAGGCTAGTGGGAGACTATGGTGGACCCTCCTACTGCAAGCTTCTCAGCAAGGCTAGTGGGAGACGATGGTGGACCCTCCTACTGCAAGCTTCTCAGCAAGGCTAGTGGGAGACGATGGTGGACCCTCCTGCTGCAAGCTTCTCAGCAAGGCTAGTGGGAGACTATGGTGGGCCCTCCTGCTGTAAGCTTCTCAGCAAGGCTAGTGGGAGACTATGGTGGACCCTCCTATTGCAAGCCTCTCAGCAAGACTAGTGGGAGACTATGGTGGACCCTCCTACTGCAAGCTTCTCAGCAAGGCTAGTGGGAGACTATGGTAGACCCTCCTGCTGTAAGCTTCTCAGCAAGGCTAGTGGGAGACTATGGTGGACCCTCCTGTTGTAAGCTTCTCAGCAAGGCTAGTGGGAGACTATGGTGGACCCTCCTACTGCAAGCCTCTCAGCAAGGCTAGTGGGAGACTATGGTGGACTAAGCTTCTCAGCAAGGCTAGTGGGAGACTATGGTGGACCCTCTTCCTGTAAGCTTCTCAGCAAAGCTAGTGGGAGACTATGGTGGGCCCTCCTGCTGTAAGCTTCTCAGCAAGGCTAGTGGGAGACTATGGTGGAACCTCCTACTGTAAGCTTCTCAGCAAGGCTAGTGGGAGACTATGGTGGGCCCTCCTGCTATAAGCTTCTCAGCAAGGCTAGTGGGAGACTATGGTGGACCCTCCTGCTGCAAGCTTCTCAGCAAGGCTAGTGGGATACTATGGTGGACCCTCCTACTGTAAGCTTCTCAGCAAGGCTAGTGGGAGACTATGGTGGACCCTCCTGCTGTGAGCTTCTCAGCAAGGCTAGTGGGAGACTATGGTGGACCCTCCTGCTGTAAGCTTCTCAGCAAGGCTAGTGGGAGACTATGGTGGACCCTCCTGCTGTAAGCTTCTCAGCAAGGCTAGTGGGAGACTATGGTGGACCCTCCTGCTGTGAGCTTCTCAGCAAGGCTAGTGGGAGACTATGGTGGGCCCTCCTGCTGTAAGCTTCTCAGCAAGGCTAGTGGGAGACTATGGTGGACCCTCCTACTGTAAGCTTCTCAGCAAGGCTAGTGGGAGACTATGGTGGACCCTCCTACTGCAAGCTTCTCAGCAAGGCTAGTGGGAGACTATAGTGGGCCCTACTGCTGTGGGCTTCTCAGCAAGGCTAGTGGGAGACTATGGTGGGCCCTCCTACTGTAAGCTTCTCAGCAAGGCTAGTGGGAGACTATGGTGGAGCCTCCTACTGCAAGCTTCTCAGCAAGGCTAGTGGGAGACTATGGTGGGCCCTACTGCTGTGGGCTTCTCAGCAAGGCTAGTGGGAGACTATGGTGGACCCTCCTGCTACAAGCTTCTCAGCAAGGCTAGTGGGAGACTATGGTGGACCCTCCTGTCTCAGCAAGGCTAGTGGGAGACTATGGTGGACCCTCCTACTGTAGGCTTCTCAGCAAGGCTAGTGGGAGACTATGGTGGACCCTCCTGCTGTAAGCTTCTCAGCAAGGCTAGTGGGAGACTACGGTGGGCCCTACTGCTGTAAGCTTCTCAGCAAGACTAGTAGGAGACTATGGTGGACCCTCCTGCTGTGAGCTTCTCAGCAAGGCTAGTGGGAGACTATGGTGGGCCCTCCTGTTGTAAGCTTCTCAGCAAGGCTAGTGGGAGACTATGGTGGACCCTCCTACTGTAAGCTTCTCAGCAAGGCTAGTGGGAGACTATGGTGGACCCTCCTACTGTAAGCTTCTCAGCAAGGCTAGTGGGAGACTATGGTGGACCCTCCTACTGCAAGCTTCTCAGCAAGGCTAGTAGGACACTATGGTGGACCCTCCTGCTGTAAGCTTCTCAGCAAGGCTAGTGGGAGACTATGGTGGGCCCTCCTACTGCAAGCTTCTCAGCAAGGCTAGTGGGAGACTATGGTAGCCCCTCCAGTGCGAGTTTCTCAGCAAGGCTAGTGGGAGACTATGGTGGACAGTCCTGCTGTAAGCTTCTCAGCAAGGCTAGTGGGAGACTATGGTGGACCCTCCTACTGCAAGCTTCTCAGCAAGGCTAGTGGGAGACTATCCAGCGCGAGAGCTTCTCAGCAAGGCTAGTGGGAGACTATGGTGGACCCTCCTGCTGTAAGCTTCTCAGCAAGGCTAGTGGGAGACTATGGTGGACCCTCCTGCTGTAAGCTTCTCAGCAAGGCTAGTGGGAGACTATGGTGGACCCTCCTGCTGTAAGATTCTCAGCAAGGCTAGTGGGAGACTATGGTGGACCCTCCTACTGTAAGCTTCTCAGCAAGGCTAGTGGGAAACTATGGTGGGCCCTCCTGCTGTAAGCTTCTCAGCAAGGCTAGTGGGAGACTATGGTGGACCCTCCTACTGTAAGCTTCTCAGCAAGGCTAGTGGGAGACTATGGTGGACCCTCCTACTGTAAGCTTCTCAGCAAGGCTAGTGGGAGACTATGGTGGACCCTCCTACTGCAAGCTTCTCAGCAAGGCTAGTGGGAGACTATGGTGGGCCCTCCTGCTGTAAGCTTCTCAGCAAGGCTAGTGGGAGACTATGGTGGACCCTCCTACTGTAAGCTTCTCAGCAAGGCTAGTGGGAGACTATGGTGGACCCTCCTACTGCAAGCTTCTCAGCAAGGCTAGTGGGAGACTATGGTGGACCCTCCTGCTGTAAGCTTCTCAGCAAGGCTAGTGGGAGACTATGGTAGACCCTCCTGCTGTAAGCTTCTCAGCAAGGCTAGTGGGAGACTATGGTGGACCCTCCTACTGCAAGCTTCTCAGCAAGGCTAGTGGGAGACTGTGGTGGGCCCTCTTGCTGTAAGCTTCTCAGCAAGGCTAGTGGGAGAATATGGTGGACCCTCCTACTGTAAGCTTCTCAGCAAGGCTAGTGGGAGACTATGGTGGACCCTCCTACTACAAGCTTCTCAGCAAGGCTAGTGGGAGACTATGGTGGACCCTCCTGCTGTAAGCTTCTCAGCAAGGCTAGTGGGAGACTATGGTGGACCCTCCTGTTGTAAGCTTCTCAGCAAGGCTAGTGGGAGACTATGGTGGACCCTCCTGCTGTCAGCTTCTCAGAGAAACAAATAGTGTGAATAACAAGTTGGGGACAAGTCTAGAGATTCTTTGTGCTCAAGCTCGGGACAATGAGTTTGATTATCTCGTCCAGACCTCTATATGGTCAACAATCACCAGCACACATATTAGAGAGGGAGAGAGACTTCAACACTTCACCGAGACTAACAGGAGAGGGATGAAATGTCTAGCTGTGCCGTGGATTATCCCGGAACTTCTATGGACATCCAAAATTCAAAGTTGCTGTGTACTTAATCCGCCACACACACTAGCCCAGGCACTGTCAGGGAGGCACACACTAGCCCAGGCACTGCCAGGGAGGCACACACTAGCCCAGGCACTGTCAGGGAGGCACACACTAGCCCAGGCACTGTCAGGGAGGCACAGACTAGCCCAGGCACTGCCAGGGAGGCCCACACTAGCCCAGGCACTGCCAGGGAGGCCCACACTAGCCCAGGCACTGCCAGGGAGGCACACACTAGCCCAGGCACTGCCAGGGAGGCACACACTAGCCCAGGCACTGCCAGGGAGGCACACACTAGCCCAGGCACTGCCAGGGAGGCCCACACTAGCCCAGGCACTGCCAGGGAGGCACACACTAGCCCAGGCACTGCCAGGGAGGCACACACTAGCCCAGGCACTGCCAGGGAGGCACACACTAGCCCAGGCACTGTCAGGGAGGCCTAGCCCAGGCACTGTCAGGGAGGCCTAGCCCAGGCACTGTCAGGTAGGCACACACTAGCCCAGGCACTGTCAGGGAGGCCCACACTAGCCCAGGCACTGCCAGGGAGGCACACACTAGCCCAGGCACTGCCAGGGAGGCCCACACTAGCCCAGGCACTGCCAGGGAGGCCTAGCCCAGGCACTGTCAGGGAGGCCTAGCCCAGGCACTGCCAGGGAGGCACACACTAGCCCAGGCACTGTCAGGGAGGCCTAGCCCAGGCACTGCCAGGGAGGCCTAGCCCAGGCACTGCCAGGGAGGCCCACACTAGCCCAGGCACTGTCAGGGAGGCACACACTAGCCCAGTCACTGTCAGGGAGGCCCACACTAGCCCAGGCACTGTCAGGGAGGCACAGACTAGCCCAGGCACTGCCAGGGAGGCCCACACTAGCCCAGGCACTGCCAGGGAGGCCTAGCCCAGGCACTGTCAGGGAGGCCTAGCCCAGGCACTGCCAGGGAGGCACACACTAGCCCAGGCACTGCCAGGGAGGCCTAGCCCAGGCACTGCCAGGGAGGCCCACACTAGCCCAGGCACTGTCAGGGAGGCACACACTAGCCCAGTCACTGCCAGGGAGGCCCACACTAGCCCAGGCACTGCCAGGGAGGCACACACTAGCCCAGGCACTGCCAGGGAGGCACAGACTAGCCCAGGCACTGTCAGGGAGGCCCACACTAGCCCAGTCACTGCCAGGGAGGCACACACTAGCCCAGGCACTGTCAGGGAGGCCTAGCCCAGTCACTGTCAGGGAGGCACACACTAGCCCAGGCACTGCCAGGGAGGCACCCACTAGCCCAGGCACTGTCAGGGAGGCCCACACTAGCCCAGGCACTGTCAGGGAGGCACACACTAGCCCAGGCACTGCCAGGGAGGCCTAGCCCAGGCACTGTCAGGGAGGCCCACACTAGCCCAGGCACTGCCAGGGAGGCACACACTAGCCCAGGCACTGTCAGGGAGGCACAGACTAGCCCAGTCACTGTCAGGGAGGCACACACTAGCCCAGTCACTGCCAGGGAAGGAACTTTGGCAACTTTAGAGATGCACAAGACAGTCCACAGGTTGCCCGGCTGAAATCATGTTGTAAAATGTGATGCAACTGTATTTTGAGAGAGTGTGGGCTCAAGTGAGCTTTGCAGTTGGCTAGCTCAAACCTACGCCCAGCACACGTCCGTCTCTCCGGAAACAAAGCCCTCCATGTGTCCTCCTTTTAAAGGCGCTGTCCGAATACTCTGTCCAATCTTGAAGAGTGGTAGCTAAGAATCCAGTGACCTCTGTCTGACCTCTGTCTGACCTCGCCGATTGGACCACTCTGTTGGCGACCCTAGGTTCCTACTCGGTTTCTTTGGTTTCTTTCCTAGACTTGCAGCAAAGTTGGTTAGATGCAGCAGCTGCTTGGTCACCATTAGCTTCCACTTCATCAACAACAGAAAGCTGCACTCCGCCCACCGGCATGCTCTGTGGTGAGTCCTGGAAGCAACAGACTTGCTAATTGGGTATAGAGTTTGTGGCTTTACGAATCTCATTACAGCACTTCCTGTAGTACATACGCCAGACAACTCTGCACGTGTGCACTGGACACACTTGTAGTATACTAGACACCTTAGTATATTAGACACACTAGTAGTATACTAGACACACTAGTAGTATACTAGACACACTAGTAGTATACTGGCCACACTAGTCGTATATAATACTGGACACACTAGTTGTATACTAGACACACTTGTAGTATACTAGACACACTAGTAGTATACTAGACACACTAGTAGTATACTGGACACACTAGTTGTATACTGGACACACTAGTTGTATACTGGACACACTAGTAGTATACTAGACACACTTGTAGTATACTAGACACACTAGTAGTATACTGGACACACTAGTTGTATACTGGACACACTAGTAGTATACTAGACACACTTGTAGTATACTAGACACACTAGTAGTATACTGGACACACTAGTAGTATACTAGACACACTTGTAGTATACTAGACACACTTGTAGTATACTAGACACACTAGTAGTATACTGGACACACTAGTTGTATACTAGACACACTAGTAGTATACTAGACACACTAGTAGTATACTAGACACACTTGTAGTATACTAGACACCTTTTTAGTATATTAGACACACTAGTAGTATACTAGACACCCATTTAGAATATCAGATCCCTTTGTAGTGCATGCAAACTAGACGCACTTTATACAAGACACTGACACATCTGTAGTATATTCATCACCCTTAATAGACATCCTTGTAGTATACTAGACACCTGCTGTTTGTAGTATATTCATCACCCTTATGCTGTTTGTAGTATATTCATCACCCTTAATAGACATCCTTGTAGTATACTAGACACCTGCTGTTCATATGGGCATTTTGTGCCAAACCTCACTACGCATTGACGTGGAATATGTTTAAACCAGCATTTACACACAGCCTGAAGCTAGACATAGGTTAGAACTGGGTTAATTAAAGGGGGCAGGTAAGCATTGCTTTAGGTTCCTCTTATCAAGATCTGGTTCTTCTAATCAAGGATCTGGTTCCTCTAATCAAGGATCTGGTCCTTCTAATCAAGGATCTGGTTCCTCTAATCAGGGATTTGGTTCCTCTAATCATGGATCTGGTTCCTCTAATCAAGGATCTGGTTCCTCTAATCAAGGATCTGGTTCCTCTAATCAGGGATCTGGTTCCTCTAAT